>CAUYPO010013076.1:0-30486 GCA_963574435.1 Cheirogaleus major
CAAATTGAAACCTTTCAAGGGAGCTGATTTACAGAAGAAAGTGCAATTTAGTCTAATAATTACATGACCCAATATTGCACCTATTCCCCTGACCATGCAAATTAATGTTAATGTAGCACACTGAACTACAAGTAAAAAAAAAAAAAAAAAAAAACAATCTGAATTAAAGAAACTACTTCTTTCTATTTCAATCAACTTGGGAAAAAATTCTTTTTCTTTTGATTAAAATTGCATTATTTCATTTTTTAATTAACAAATTTTATTTTTTTAATTTCAAAATATTTGGGGGATACAAATGTTTTTGTTACATGGATACCTTACATAATGCTTAACCACTTCGGTACCTCGCTCACCAGCGGCGAAACCTTGCCCACGGCCGGCACTCACAGTCCGCAAGGTAGTTTGTGCTGTGCATTGACAATGAATCCGTTTTGCTCCTGTTTGATGAGGAAAGCTTTAAAGCACTGAAAGCTTGTTTTACTTTACAGGCAGCTTTAGGAAAATAACTATAATAACTCCTACTAAGGACTTGTTAAAAGGTCACAGATTCGTAGTAACTTAGTAGCTGAACGTACACACTGCAACTGCAGAGACAAAAGCTGTAAAAGTAAAAGCTTTTGGCTGTCGACTAAAGTCGATGCTCGCGTTCATCTGTGGCTGATGACTATAGTTGACGCTGGTACCGAAGTGGTTAATGTTCTCTGAAGAGGAAGATGAAAGAGATTTTTTAAGAGATTAAATGTCACTGTTCTCCTGTCAGAATACATTTTTATAGCGTTTTATCACATGTGATGCATTTCCATACATCTTTCTCAGCATATATGAGGTGCATTAGGCCATGGAGTTTTTCCCCAGGTAATTGCTTGAATCTATAATATGGTATTATGTGTACTATAGCAGGTATCTCTGACCTGCTCTAATCTTTAAACTTTTTGAGTACTGAATACATGAAAAATAATAATTTTTAATAATTAAGAACCTGGGAGGTATGCCCATTAAAAAATATTCATTTTTCATTGCTGTTGATATTTTAACCACCCCAGACCACTCTGGCTCAATTTTCATGCAACAAACTTGCGAAATGTTTTTCAGTTGCCACAGATCCCCAGGTTGAAGGTCACATAAACTGAGCATTCCCAGATGAACCAAGCATTCAACCATGGGCATAATTTACGTGCTCAGACTGAGGAGCAGAGATTGAATTAAGAAGCAGATACTGCATGGCAAGATCCAGGATCCATTCAGATCAAGACCTGGCACCACCCCATGGCAGAATCCAGTCAGCTCCTGCCTCCTGGCATCCCCTCGTTGCAAGATAACATCAGTTCATGCCTCATTACCCTCTGCTTATAAAAACTAACCTAGCCCCCAGCTCAGAGAGACAGATTTGAGCATTCTCTTCTGTCTCCTTGCCAGTTGACTTGCAATAGAGCTTTTCTTTTCTCAAAGGCCAATGCTGTGGTATTTACAGTTGGGCAGCAAGCCCATTGATTGCTCGGTAACAATTCTGGTGGGACCGAGGCCTGCCCAAGGGACTACTGTCATGAAGGGACCAAGGCCTACCCAAGGCACTACTGTCCCTTGTAGGGCTTGCAGGCCCTCTCACTAACCTTCAGTGGCCACTTAAACCAGTTTATCTAGAGGTTGAAATGAGAGGTCCCTGCTTCTCCAACAAGGCACTTCAAAGCTCTTCAGTCGTATTTCTTCTTTTGAGAAAAGAAATTGCTCCATGTGTAAGTAACCTCATTAACATGCACTTACAAATTAAAACTGTCCTAGAGTCCCAATCTTTGGACTAGGATTATGGGTTGGAGTCCCAACCTCTCCCTAAAATAGTGACTCAGATCCTACCTTAAAGAGGAGGGATCAAGTTCAGGTTAGAGTCCCAAACCAGGTTTGGGTTATAGTCTCAAACCCAATTTGGGCTAGAGTCCCAAATCAGGTCAATGCTAAAAGGTTGTAACTGCCGAAGTGCTCACTACAGGCCCAAATCATGGGTTATAGTCCAGAGGTATTTTTTATCTATTTCTGGTCCAGGTCTGGTTGTCTGTGTGTTCATGTTTTTATCTATGTTACGATATTTGGCTTAAGTGGAAGTTAAAAACTTTGATGTTTGTAGTAACAGCCTAATCAGAAAATTATTTAAATGAGGATCCTCATACTACCTTGCTCCCTCTGACCCTTTTAGGATGTTCCCAGGTGACTAGTGGGAATCTGGCCCGTTGGTGATCCTCTGGGAAGCAATCCCCCTAAGCACCACATTGCAGAACCAAAACACCTCCCTAGTACAGGACTTTGTTCTATCAAACTCAGATAATGCTCCACACAAAATGGGGAATGTCAATGGGATTCCAGCAGCACAAGCCATACAAGTACAACGAGGGCCAAATGAAAATCCCTCTGCCTTTCTCAAGAGGGTTTAGAAGCCTATAGGGATTATACTGACATGGACCCTGAACATCCAGGTCACATGAGACTGATTACTCTGACTTTCATCAGTCAGAGTGCCCCTGATGTAAAAGAAAACCTACAAAAAAATAGAAGGAGGATTGGAGATGTCAATATCTCTATTAATTGAAATTGCCTTCCAGGTGTTTAACAGCTGTAATGAAGGCCAGGAAGGCCACAATAATGGGACTTGAGATAACAATCTATGCTGCTAACCACAGCTCTTGGCCATGATCAGCCAGGACACAGAAAGGTGTGTGCTAGAGGAAACAAATGGCCATGGTTAAGATCCCTGGGGTCCTCACTGGCTGGCAAAAAGAGTCATCTGTCCTTGGGATCAATTTGCATATTGTAAGCGAGAGGTCCATTGGCAACAGGAATGTCCTGTCCATCCCCACCCCATCAATCAGTGCCCCAGATGCCACAGTTTGTTAAGAGTGAACATAAATGGTGGGACCTGGGTGCCCTCTACAATGTAGTAACCCTGGGTTACAATTGTGGTGGAGAGAGACTTACAGTCTTTCTAACTGACACTACAGCTAACCTTACTCCACTAGCCCTCCCTCTCCCCACTTCCTGCCACTCTGCCTGTCTACTTTGCTAACAAGTTTTTTCTCAGATTTGAGGAAAAGCTTCAGCTCTTGGGGACAGATAAATTTCAGGGAAAATTATTAGTTTGACAGAGATGCGCTATGAATCTAACTGTCCTTTTAACTAGTATTACCTCTCCCCTGGCTAAAGCTTTACAAATTAAAGCTACAAGGTCATTATTTGTATCCTGTAGTACGTACAAGTTTGGTTGTATTTGTCTGCAGTTCCAAACTGGCTTATAAATAAATCAGTACTAATAAATTAAGCAAACAAGCCCCAATGCTTTTCAAGTTCACATGATTTAGTAATCTTTTGGTGAATGAGACTAATCTAAAACTGTTGGTTTGATAGGAATGGCTGTATCTTCTGAGTTATTTCTCTTTTATGTTCTCACTTTTATGATAGTTGCTTGACATGCAGTTATATGAAATGAGTAGCAGATAAATAATTTGGAATGGTGACTAGCATTGTCTAATGTCTTAGTTCTTATAAGTAAGACAAGATATGGTAAACTGCTTAAAATGAATAAATTAGGTAAAATGTAAATGGGATAAATATCTGTAAATAATTTTTATGTGATTTGAAATCTTAAATAATAGATACTCCTTAATGTGTGGGTCTTTTCCAAATCAGATGAAAAATAAAACAAATTGCTTAACATAAATATGGTGGTCCTTAATTTCTTAAATTTAATAGAGAGACTAAATTTATTTGGGTCTATAAATACACATAAAATTATCTTTTAGGGAAACATGTTTTTTAAAATAATTATGAAATATTTCTTATCTATAAAATTCCTATATGTGAAAGAGAATTCACAATTTTATTGTTTTTTAATAAAATTTAAGGTTACTGAGTTAAAAATTCTAATTAATACATAATTCTGTATATAAAGTATGCCAAAAGATAAGGTATATTTCATAAGAAAAAATTATAAGGGGCACAAAATATGTTCCTTATTGAGGAAAAATAATTATGTCTAATTTGGAGGTCATTTAAATGGAGGTTTAAAATATGGATTTGGGAAGGAAATAGAAATAAGACAGAAGAAAGCCAGTAAGTAAGAAAGAGAGAGATGTGAAGAAAATTATGAATGTGAAGATGTATAATTTTGTATGAAAAAGAGTCTTGTGTGGTAAATCTTTGTCCTACAGTAAAATGACTGGTTATTTAAGAAAGAGAAATTATAGGGCAAAAATGAAGGTTTAAATAAGTTGTAGAAGGTCTGTAGAGTTTGAATTTTATGATAGGAATTTTATAGGTGATCAAGTTGGATGCAAATGGAAGGAAATTGTTTATGGTTATTTCTAAAGAATGAACTTGGATGTTAGAATATGCTGACAGATCATAAAAATTTGCTCCCCGTGTTAAAACAATGATTTCTTAAAATATTAATTTGCTCTTAGTGAGATTACAAGAGGTTTTGATTTTTAATTCTGAAATCTGTTTAACAGCTATTCTCTGAATCATGAACAAGTTTCTATTTCTGCCATATTTTTTCCTGAAAACTGTGTAGTTTCCCTGGTTTCAGATTTATCTTGAAAGTCTAGAAAAGCAATGTTAAATGCCAATATAACTTAATTTTGTACTCTTGGCTTTTCTTGATGTGTCTGAATTGTTTCATGTTAACCACTTTGGTACTGCGCTCACCAGCCGCGAAACCTTGCCCACAGCCGGCACTCACAGTCGGCACGGTAGTTTGTGCTGTGCATTGACGACGGATCCGTTTTGCTCTTGTGTAATGAGCAAAGCTTTAAAGCACTGAAAGCTTGTTTTACTTTATAGGCAGCTTTACTTGTAATGTAAATCAGAATAGGTAACATATACATATATGTTTTCATTACGTTATTTTTAAATGTTCACAATTTTATTTTGATAAATGAAAAGTTAGAAAAGTCATATCATGGCTGTCGGCTAAAGTTGATGCTCAGCTGTGCGCCTTCATATCATGGCTGTCAGCTAAAGTCACTGTGCGCGTTCATCTGTGGCTATCAGCTATAGTCGATGCTGGTACCGTAGTGGTTAAATATACAACACAATATTGTTAACTATAGGCACAATGATGTACTAGAATTGTTCATATTCTATAACCAAAACTGTGTACCCTTTGAC
This sequence comes from Cheirogaleus major, assembly GCA_963574435.1. Lineage (NCBI taxonomy): Eukaryota > Metazoa > Chordata > Mammalia > Primates > Cheirogaleidae > Cheirogaleus > Cheirogaleus major. The sequence continues at coordinate 5,152 of CAUYPO010013076.1, forward strand.
AAATATCTACCCGTTTTTCCTCCCCCAGCCCCTGGGAATCACCATTTCACTCTTTGATTCAATGAGTTTGACTATTTTAGATTTATGATATAAATGGTATGATATAATATGTGCCATTCTCTGTCTGGCTTATTTCACTTAGGATACTCTCCTCTAGGTTAATCTATGTTGTTGCAAGTGTCAGGCTCAATTGACATTGCTTCCATGTCATGGCTATTGTGGAAAATGCTACAATGAACCTTGAAGTGCTCATATCTCCTCAAGACTCTTATTTCCATTCCCTTAAATATATACACAGAAGAAGAATTCCTGTATCATATGGTAGTTCCATTTTAATTTTTTTGAGGAAATTACATACCTTTTTATAGTGGCTGCCCCAATTAATATCCCCTCAATAGTGTATGAGGGTTTCTTTTTCTCCACATTCTTAATTTTTTTTTGATATTGTGCATCCTAAAAAGTGTATGGTGCTATCTCATTGTGTTTTTTTTAAAAAAATTCAAAGTATTATGGGGTACAAATAATTTTGGTTACATGAATTGCTTTTATAATACTTGAGTCATGGTTATAGGAGTGCCCATCACACAGATATTGTTAACTGTACTCATTAGGTAGGTTTTAATCCATCCCCAACATCTCTCTCCCCTCTGGTTGATTTCCGTTGAGTTGTACTTCTTTCTATGAACATGTGTACTCATCAGTTAGTTGACAATTCAGTATTGAGTACATATGGTATTTGTTTTTCCCTTCTTTGGATATTTCACTTAGGAGAATGGTCTCCAGTTCCATCCAATTTGCTAGAAAAGGCATTCATTCATCCTTTTCTTGTGCCTGAGTAGTACTCCATAGTATACATATACCACATTTTGTTAATCTACTCATGAATTCATGAGCATTTGGGTTGATTTCACATCTTTTCAATTGTTAATTGTGCTACAATAAACATTTGAGTGCAGATGTCTTTTTGGTAAAATGACTTCTTTTCCTTTGGGTAAACACCCAGTAGTGGGATTGCTGGATCTAATGATAAGTTGACTTTTAGTTTCTGGAAGAATCTCCATACTGTTTTCCATAGAGGCTGTACTAAATTGTAGTCCCACCAACAGTGTATAAATGTTTCTTTCTCATTCTATCCATCTATTATTTTCGGACATTTTAATAAAAACTATTCTGAATGTAGTAAGGTGATATCTCATTGTCGTTTTAATTTGCATTTCCCTGGTTAAGCAACCTTGATCACTTTTTCATGTTTATTGACCATTCGTCTGTCTTCTTTTGAGAAGCTTCTGTTAATGTCTTTTGCCCACTTTTTAATGGGGCTGTTTGGTTTTTTTCCTGCTGATTTGTTTGAGTTCTTTGTAGGTTCTGGTTATCAGTCCTTTATCGGATGTTTACCATGAAAATCTTTTCTCTCATTTGGTCAGTTGTCTATTTGCTCTAATGATTGTATCCTTAGCTATACAGAAAATTTTTAATATGCTCAAGCCACATTATTTATTTTTCTTGTTGCTATGATTGCATTTGTGGTCTTCTTCAAAAATTCTCTGCCTAAGCCAATATCTGTGAGTTTCTCCAATATCTTCTTCTAGAATTTTATGACTTCGTGCCTTTTTTTAGGTACTTTATCCATTTTGAATTAATTTTTAGATGTGGTGAGAGATATAGATCCTGTTTCATTCTTCTACATTTTGCTACCCAATATTCCCAGCATCATTTATTGAATGGGGATTCTTTTCCCCAGTGTATATTATTGTCTGCTTTGTCAAAAATCAATTGGCTGAATATGGATGGTTTTATGTCTGGGTTGTCTGTTCTGTTCCATTGATCCAAGTCTCTATTTTTGTGCCAACACCATGCTGATTGGGTTACTATAGCTTTGCAGTGTATTTTGAAGTCTGATAATGCAATTCCACAGATTTGTTCCATTTACTTAAGATTTCTTTGGCTATTCGTGCTCTTTCCTAGTTCCACATGAAGCGTGTAATTATTATTTCTAGATATGTGAAATGTGATGTTGGTATATTGATGGGAAATGCATTTGGTCTGTAAATCACTTTGGATACTATGGACACATTAACAGTGTTGATTTTACTGAGCCATGAGCATGATGTGTTTTTCCATTTGTTTATATCATCTGTGATTTCTTGAGGGAGTGAAAAATGGTGGAGTAGAAGTGACTCCCTGGCTCTCTGCTCCCACATAAAGAGGTGAAGAACTCAAATAACTATGCACAAGTGGATCACTCCTGCACAAGAATGGTGTTGGGAAACTATAGAGAAACAGTGTGGGATACACAACACAGGGTAAAAAAGGTGAATGGGAGATATGATCACAAAGTCTGGAGACTGTGAGATAAACAATGGAGAATACAGCATGGGACAGCCATGATCACCCAGACAACAAGTGCAGTGTGATCTGACCCACAGGAGAACATCCCGCTCCCCCAATGACTTCCACACCCACTCACACAGGGATGTGCCTGTATTTGGTGCAAAATCTCAACATGAGACAGTGGGCTCTGTGGAGAGGGGATAATAGCGGGAAAAATACTGAACTCCCCAGTTCTCTGTGCTAGAACTACACAGGGTGGGGGAGGGACTGGTCTGAGCAACCACTCCAGGGAGTTAGGAGACAAGCACCTCACCTCTGGTGGTCAGCAGGACCAAAACAAAGGAGGTGAACACTGAAAGGGGAGCTCTACCCTGGAAACTGCTGATGATTAGGCAGGCTCAATGTGGGTCAGAAAGAGCAAGACACCCTGCTGGAGAGGTGCAAGATTATGGGACAGTGACACATAAGACATAGCGGGCGTTGTGTTGACTCAGCTTCCCAATCTGGCATCTGGCAACTCCTGAACAGTCACCCCCAGTGCTAGCACTCTGTGGGTGGGTTGTCGCCATTTGGGGTCCACAACCCAGATGCTATGGTGTGCTATGGTTTCAGGAAGCACCCCTCCTCCAGCCTGGGGAGCCTTGTGTCAGACACGGCAAGTTCTGCCCTTCCACTATCTATTGATTTTGCTAGCCAGGCCTGTATTGATGGGTGAATTTGAGTGCTTCCCCACAACTCTAGTTCCCCATGAGTGGGAAGCCACCACCTGCAGAATTCACAGGCACAGGGTGCTGGATGGTCTCAGGCATTACCCCTCCCCTAGCACAGCAATTTTCATGCTGGAAGTTTTGGGCTCTGCCCCTGGAGGTAGGGAGAAGCAATAAAAGCCACTTTTCCTGAGAAACTTGTGGGAATCCACAGGTCCTAGGTACAGATAAATAACTGACACTCCAGTGAGTTGTCCTGACAGACTGGCTTAGGTCATCTAATAAGATCATAACTCTAGGGCCTGCTCTATGCATCTGGGCAGATGCCCACAGTAGGGTTTGTGGTCAGGGAAGGAAAATCCTGGCCAGAGACCACAGCAGGTGTGCCAAGTGATCCCTCCCAACAGAAGCAGCCTCCCAAGCATGATGGAAGAACCCTGAATAACCTTTTAGCAGCTCTCCCTAGCAGCAGATCAAGCAACGATATACACACACACACACATCCTGGCTGGTAGGCAGCAGCTGTGATCTGCTGTGCTCTTAAACAATATCTACTGGAACAGAGCCCAAACAGAGTGTGTTACTTTCCAAACAAAAACTGAAAGGTGGGATAAAATGGCCGATTCAGATTTGAAGGAATCAGTGAAAGAACACTGGAAGTATGAAGAATCAAACGGAAAGCACACTCCCAAAGAGGAACACCAGCTGTCTAGTAATGGACATGAACCAAATTAAGAACACTAAAATGAGGGAAGAATTTCAAATATGGATTGTAAGAAAACTCAATGATATGCAAGAAAAAATGGATAACCAACACAAAGAAACCACAAGAAATCCAGTACTTGAAAGAAAAAATTACTAAAGAAATTGAAATATTATAAAAATCCAACTGAACTCCTGGACATGAATAATTTATTCAAGGAAGTATAATACTCAGTGGAAAGTCTCAAGAACAGGGTAGATCAAACAGAAGAGAGAATCTCAGGGATTGAAGATAACACCTTTCAATTAAATAAGTCAGTCACAGAGCTATAGAGCAGAGAAGTAAGAGAAAAGAGCAAAGCCTACAAGAAAAGAGATTATTTGAAGAAGCCTAATGTGAGAGTCATGGGCATCCATGAGTGTGAAGAAGAAAATACACAAGAGTTGGATAAGCTATTTGAAGATATAATAGAGGGAATTTTCCCAGGACTTGCTAAAAATCTAGATATCTAGGTACAAGAAGCTCAAAGGACTCCTGGGAGATTCATTGCAAACAGGAAGATGCCACAACATGCAGTCATCAGATTGACCAAAATATCCACTAAAGAGGCCATTCTATGAGCTGCAAGGTGAAAGAAACAAGTAACATACAAAGGAAAGTCCACAAGAATAACGCCAGAATTCTCAACTGAAATCTTACAATCAAGAAGAGACTAGGGCCCCATTGTCACTCTTCTGAAACAGAATAATGCCCAGCCTAGAATTTTGTACCCTGAAAAGCTAAGTTTTGGGTAAGAAGGAAAAATGAAGCTCAGTTTTGATGGGTAATGAATTCTAGGTTGGCCATTATTCTGTTTTAGAAGATTCAGGATGGATCACCAGTCTCTTCTGGCATGTACGGTTTAATTTGAGAAGTCTGTAGTTAGTCTGATAGATTTAAATTTGTAGGTCATCTGTTGTTTTCATCTTATTGTGTGAAGGATTTGCTCTTTCATGTTTACTTTGGCCAGTCTTATAATTATGTGATGTGATTGCCTCTTCACGTTGAGCTTCCCAGGTGTTCTGTATACTTCTTGTGTCTAGATATCTAGGTTTCTGTCCATGCCAGTCATATTTTCCTCCAGTATTCCAAGAAATAGATTTTCTAGTCCTAGTGTATTTTCTTCTTCTCTCTCCCCAGGATGCCTCTAATTCTTAAATATGTTTTCTTTACATAATCCCATAATTTCTTATATGTTCTGTTCTTGTCTCTTGCATCTTTGCTCTTTTTCTTTATCTGATTTGTTTAGCACATAGGAATTATATTCAAGCTCTGAGATTCTCTACACTATATGAGCCATTATATTTTTAAGGCTTTCCACTGTGTTTTGAAGTTCCTTGAATGCCTCCTTCATTTCCAGAATTTCTATGTGTTTTTTGTAATATTTCAATTTCTTTAGAGAATTTTTCATTCATTTCCTGAATTGTTCTTGTGGTTTCTGTGTGCTGGGTTTCTATTTTCTCTTCAATTCCATTGAATTTCCTTACAGTCCATATTTGGAATTCTTCCTCCATCAGTTTAATCATTTCATTTAAATTAGTATCCTATTTTGAGGGTCTCATGATCTCTTTTGGGGCTGACTTTTCTCTCTGCTCTTTCATATTCCTTGTGTTCTTCTCTCCTTGTGTTCTTTCTCATCACGGTAATTGATTGAGAACTGGGAGTGCTAGGACTGGTTTCTGCCCTTACCTTCAAGCCCCCAAGGGATATTCCTTAACAGTGGTTGTAGGAACCATGCTGGTCTTATAGTGCCTTAGAGGTATTTTGTCAAGTTGTGCTACCTCTGAACCATTGCCTTTATCTCTTGCAAGAGGAGATTAGTCATTTTTCCCCCCAGTTTAAGCTCTCTTGTGGTGAGTCACACCTGTGTGTATAACTGCACTGCCCTCTAATAGCATGGGATGGAGGGAACTGTGTTGAGCTATGGGGTTACCCTCTCTTTCATTGGTTGTAGATTGCATGAAGGAGCAAGTTTTCATGTTAATCTGATGCCTCTGTTTTGGTTTCTGGTCCCCAGGTTAGGAATAGTAATGCTGCAAACTTTAGGAAGGATATTGCCACTCCTGAAATTACTTGGACCCTATTCCCCCTTAAAGTGATTGTAGGATCAAGGCAGATTGCAGCTGCTGCCTACCAACCTGGATATGTGTGCTTCTATGGTTGCTTGATCTGCCACTAGGGGAAGCTCCTAACATGTTATTCAGGCTTCTTCCACCACACTTGGGAGGCTGTTCCTGATGGGAGGGGTTACTTGGTGCACTTGCTGTGGCCTCTGGCCAGTGTTTTCCTTCCCTGACCATGAACCCCACTGTTGACATCGGCCTGAATGCAGAGAGCAGGCCCCAGAATCATGATCATACTAGATGACCTAAGCCAGTCTGACAGGTCAAATCACTGGTCTGTCAACAATTGACCTGCACCAAGGCACACAGATTCACTCCAGTCACTCAGGGAAAGTGGCTTTTCTTGCCTCTCCCTACTTCCAGATGTGAAGTCCACCACTTTTGGCACAAAAGTCACTGTACCAGGGGAGGGGTGATGCCTGAGACTGTCCAGCATCCCAGTGCCTCGGAATCCAGCAGGTAGTAGCCTCCCACAACTGGTGCAATACTCAAAATTTGCCCAGTGAAACAGGCCCAGCTGGCTTAAAATATGTCATGGAAGGGCAGAGCCTGTCTGGAGAGTCTCCAGGCTGGAGAAAGGGTGCTGCCTGAAACTGTAGTGTGCCACAGCATCTGTGTTGTGGACTGCCAAAATGGCAGCCACCCAGCCACAGAGTGTTAGTGCTGGGGGAAACTGTTCAGGAGTTGGTGGATGCTGGATCAGGGAGCTGAGTCAGCAGGATACCCATTGTCTCTTGTGTGTGGAACTCCCACAATCTCACGCCTACCCGGCAGGAGGTCTTGCTCCTTCTGACCTACCCTGAACCAGCCTAATTTTCTTCAGTGGTTTCCACAATAGAGCCCGTTTTTAGTGTTCGCCTCCTTTTTTCTGGTCCTACTGACCACCAGAGGTGAGCTGCCTGTCTCCTAACTCTCTGGAAAGGTAGCTCAGACCAGTCCCTCCCCCACCCAGTGCAGTCCTAGCCCAGAACACTGGGGAGTTCAAGATGCTTCCTTATGTTGTCTCATCTCCACAGAGCCCAACGTTTCCTGCCCTGATTTTGCACCAACTTCAGGCAGGCTCCTCTTTTGGGTGGGTTTGGAGGTCAGTGGAGAAGCAGGATGTTCTGTGGGTCACATCCCACTGCACTCACTGGCTGGGTGGGTGCAGCCATCCAATGTTCTATTCTCTATTATTTATCTCACACTCTCCAGAATTCATGATCCTATCTCCCATTTGCCTTTTTAATTTTTTCCTCTGTTGTGTGTTCCATGCTGTTTCTTTGCAGTTTCTTAATGCCATTCTTGCAGGGGAGTGATCCACTCATGCATAGCAGTACGAGTTCTTCACCTCTTTCCCTGGGAACAGAGAGCCAGGAGGTCACCTTTACTCTGTCATTTTTCATCCCAACATGTAATGTCTCATTTCATGATTTTGAGTTACATGGATCTTATGAAATAACATGATGAAGTAAATCAGGGGTCTTTATGGGGGCCAATATTTATTGCTTAAATTAGTTTAGAACAGAATCATTGCTGGATTTGCCAATGGCAATATCCGTCTTTAGTTACTATGTGTTAAGTTACAATGTCAATGTCTTTCATTATTTCAGGCATGTAAGAGAATTCAGCTATAATTTGCTAAAAAACATGAGCAGTATTTGGGAGACTGTGTAGGAAAGGGCAAATGAAAGGAGAAAGTTTCTGTAAACCACAGATAGTTGCTGAAAAATTTCAGCATGGGCAAAAGCTCGTATCTGATGTGATCTGCTTTCATTTGCTCCCAGGTAAAGTTCTGTTGTTTTGGAGAGTTTTTCTCCTTACCCGTGTCTTGCATCCATAAAAAACACAACCTTTTTTTTGACTGCCCAATGTACTTTATACTATTTTTAAAAGGCCCCTTGTCACTTTAATTATAGTTCTATCTTCCAAGGTATTGCCAACTATACTAAATTTACTGTTACCTGCTAATTTAATAAAAAGTTATTTAAGGCAGTTTGTCACAAAAAGAAATAAATGATCTTGAGGTTGGAGCACTACTTAAATGTTCCTGAAGAGGTATATAATCTAGACATCCAAAGGTAATACTCATATTAACCACTTCGGCACCATGCTCACCAGCCGTGAAACCTTGCCCACAGCCGACACTCATAGTCTGCACAATAGTTTGTGCTGTGCATGGACAATGAATCCGTTTTACTCTTGTGTGATGAAGAAAGCTATAAAGCACTGAAAGCTTATTTTACTTTACAGGCAGCTTTAGGAAAATAACTATAATAACTCCTACTAAGGACTTGTTAAAAGGTCACAGATCCGTAGTAACTTATTAGCTGAATGTACACACTGCAACTGCAGAGATAAAAGCTGTAAAAGTAAAAGCTTTTGACTGTCAACTAAAGGCAATGCTCGGCTGTGCACCTTCATATCACAGCTGTTGGCTAAAGTCAGTGCTCGGCTGTGCAAGTTCATCTTTGGCTGTCGACTATAGTCAACACTTGTACCGAAGTGGTTAAAAGCCATGTGCCACTAATGAAATCTGGAATGAATATTTAGTTTAAGTTTAGAACTGAAATGAATGAAACTGATATTTCTCTCTATGTATTCTTATGGTCAATTCCAATTACATGTGTTTTGTTTTGCTCACTTTTAAGAGGATAGCCCTCAAATGGGCATGTATATAAATGAATACAATCATGCTTATAAATAATCATGGAATTTGCTTATTTTTAAATACAATCTAACAAATTTCTTGAACAGTATAAAAATATATACTTGGTCTGGAAAACATTGTCAAATTTTTTGTTGCTCTCTTCAAACTGGAACTCGACAAGAATGCCATCTCCTCTCTTATTCAATATAGTGCTTGAAGTCCTAGCTATACCAACCAGGCAAGAGAGGGGTATTAAGGGCATCCAAGTGGGTGCAGATGAGATCAAACTCTCACGCTTCACTGATGATATGATATTATGCCTAGAAAACCCCATGGATTCATCCAAGAGACTCCTAGGTTTGATAAACGAATTTGGTAATGTTTAAGGTTATACAATCAATATACACAAATCAGAAGCATTCATATACGACAATCTGAAATTTAAATACTATTTTATATCAAATTATACTTCTCCTTCCTTCAATGCCATTATCCTGGTTCTCAGTTCAATTCCTGGGACATTGTACACCACTATGAATATTTATTACATTTAAATATAAATATTTATTTATAAAAATATGTATATAACATATAATATTTGAAAATATAAATAATTATTAAATTTAAGTGTCAAAGTAGATAATTGAAGGGAAATTAGCTATTAAATAAGGAAGATTGAAGGTAATTCTTCTCCTGTGTACAGAAAAAGTAAATTATGTAAGTGGGAGGAATACTTGAAACATCATAGTACTTTCCAGATAATGGAATAGTAATAGATAAATTTGCTCTTCAGAGACTTGCATTCTATTTGGTATATGCTGTGAAGGGTACTCACTACTATAATGATACTTTTTTGATGAAATTATTATTTTTATGAAAGTATTTGGAAAAATTCCTAGAATTTTCCATGAAACATAGCATATAATATTTTAATGAAGTTAGATAAATTATCTAATTTTCCAAAAAATTTTGGCATAAGTAAAATAAAATATAAATATTGATAAAAAATAATGTAGACATGCTCTCTATTCATTAGTATGTTATTTTATTTCAGACATTATACCAGCTTTTATGTTTTGTCATAAAATGCATAAACTGAATACATGTAAATATTTCCAGGAAACAATCAATTCCATACTTCTTTTCTTCTAAAATTTATTAAAATATACTGACAATAAAATTTATTATATACATATTTTATTACTCACAGAATTGATATATGATTTTATATATTATTTCATATTATATATTATATCCACTTTATATTTCATTATATATTTATTTAGCATACTTACATATTTTATGTTATATATAATATAAAATTATTTTTTTAAAGTATAATTTTAAAACCGTACTTGTCTGATGTGAAAAATAGATTGTAATTCATTTTAATAGAGAAATCTCCAATCAAAATTCCCTTTACATTTTTATCCATACATGTTACTTGAGATAGCTTATTACCAATTTCGTTTACAGTGCCAAAGCAATTAGTAGGCCTGAATGAAATATTAATGAGATCAGAGATTAAGTCTATTTTATTTATTGTTTTACTTATTTTAAATGGTGTATGGCACACTGTAAGCTCTCAACAAATATTTTTAAATGAATGAATAGTTCCATGTGTATTTTATATATCTAATCTACCCACTATAGGTAAGAGCTCAATTTAAATACTATCTACTTTTATACATAATCAGTCCAGAAGCAAACTACCAGTTAGGGGATACCCATAGCAAATTTTATAAATACAAATAATTTATACAGGGGAGGGAAGGTTGTTCACTATATAAATTAATGTAGTTAGGATCTGTATCATATGATATATTCACATACACTGTGTATATATATATAATTTTATGTAAATATTGTGAATGTGATAACTATTTAATAAAATAATGTACTTGAGTTGGACAGTTATATATCTGAAGTTTATTTTTTTCTATTTTTCACTTAATATGTCCTCAGCAGCAACTCCTTATAGTAAGCTACTTTCATTAAGCTTATTTTGTCACTTAGGTAGTTCTGGTCCCTTCAATAAATTCTACTTGCATTTTTATAGTCATGAAGGTCAATATTTATATGATTTATACTATACAAATATGCTTCCTTTATGCTTTCAGCATAGCCTTCTTCTATGGGAGTTGTTTTGGTATTTTCTTTGATTAAATACATTGCTGAAAATAGAGAAGAGGAGATTGCATTAAGGAATAAAATTAGAGACTATCATGTCACTTTTATTGATGGGGCCTGGTGCCTCGTGATTGTAATCCTAGCACTCTGGGAGGCCGAGTGGGGAGGATCACTTGAGATCAAGAGTTCGAGACCAGCCTGAGCAAGAACAAGACCCTGTCTCTACTAAAAATTGAAAGAAATTATCTGGACAACTAAAAATATATATAAAAAATTAGCTGGGCATTGTGGTGCATGCCTGTAGTCCCAGCTATTCGGGAGGCTGAGGACAGAAGGATTGCTTAAGCCCAGGAGTTTGAGGTTGCTATGAGCTAGGCTGACTCCATGGCACTCTAACCCTGGGCAACAGAGCAAGACTCTGTCTCCAAAAAAAAAAACCGTTCCATGTCGATTTCTGACAAGCAATTGTTACTAGGTATTTTTAATGCATCACAAATTAACTTATAGTTAGCATTAAATAATTCAAATCCTTAACAGCATCAATGGTCATTCTCTTTCACTAAATTGCTACTAGTAAAGTTGGTAGTAGAGGCAATTTTGTGAAATCCTTCCACACATTTAGAAAATTTTTACTACTACTATCTTCTGTACATATGCTTTGAATTTTTTTTTCATGTCAGATAACTTTAAATTAAGTTGTAATAAAAACTCTGAAACTGGCCAACATTTTAACATGTTTATATAGAAGGATGTTTAAGCTATTATTTTTTCTTAATTAAAATTAATACCATAAAGAATAAGAAATATTTTGAGCAACTCACAACAACCTCAAACTCCTGGGCTCAAGCAATTCTGCCTCGGCCTCCCTAGTAGCTGGGACTACAGGCATGTGCCACCATATCCGGCTAATTTGTTTTTTCTATATATTTTTTTAGTTGTCCAGCTAATTTCTTTCTATTTTTTTTAGTAGAGATAGGTCTCACTCTTGCTCAGGCTGGTCTCTAACCCCTGAGCTCAAGCGATCCTCCCACCCCACCCTCCCAGAGTGTAGGATTACAGGCATGAGCCACCACTCCCAGCCTCTTGTCATTTTTTTAGAAGAAGAGATGTGATGATATAACTAACCATGAAACTTTGTATAGAATTGATGTAGAGAAGTCATTCAATTTTTCTCTTTATATATACTAATTTGAGGTATAGACATATTAAATCTGTCCATAACTACCACAGCTATTTATGTTTGAAAATCCCACTTATTGGAGTTAAAGCCAGAGTATTTTTCTCATTAACACATTGCCAATGAATGCATATTTTACACTGAAAACAAATAGTGTTTTAAAATATTTAAGGTCTATGAAATCAGAAATATCTGGGGCCAAATTCCAACACTTTCACCTACAAATTGTGCAGTTTTTACAAAGTAACTGACATTTCCAAGCTTTGTGTGATTTTGCTTTAAAATACATATATTACATATAATAACTAATAAATGAAACTGTTGTGATAATTCACGGAGGTGAACTTTGTGAGGAGCCCAACAAGAGTGTGGGATTTCAACAAATTTGTTTCTCTTTTTATATATTTTACTATGGTATTTTTGTCACATGATATTCTATATTCTTCCCTCATATATTCTATACTCTAAAAGGTTGTGGGTCATGATAATATCAGTCTTTCTTTTTTCCTTTATTCTAATTTGTTCTGTATTATTTATTTTGTTTTACATTTATTTCAAAAGTAAATGCAAAGAAAATTAAACCCATATTAAATAATATTTTGATCTTTTGTTCTATTCAGATTATCATTCACTGTGTTGTGCTTAGAAACTCTTTACTGAGTTAAATGGACTGGAAAATATTAAAATTAAAACAAATGCTAATAACCCTTCTCAGAGAAAACAAACAATGTTACCCTTTGTTCAGATCAAATAAAAATCAATTTACACAAGGATCTTGAAGCAGATCCCACTGGTAAGGTCAAACTGAAATATCTGCTTTCTATCTCGCTAATATATATTATTTATAAAAATATTCCTTATCTACGCTTTTTAATTATATTTTCTTCAGAAACTCCTCATATTTGGAAGCTATTTTCTAGGTTTCCAGTAGGAAACAGAAAAAAAAAAAAACTTGGATTAACAAGAAAATTGCTCTTAGGAATATGTCACTGTAAATTTTAATCCATAAATATGATTATAATCAGAAGTTTAATCCAAATAAAATGTAGAAAAACAAAGAGAATGCTTTAAGTTATACACTTCTGTTACTTGAAAGTTCTATTAGGAAAATATACTTTTTCTTTTCTCTCCTATAGTCATTGCTTATACATTTATCCAATCTGAATGTTTGATAACTCTTTAGTTATTGCTTATGTCTTCTAAAGAGCAACACTTAAAATAGATTAAAATAGTTTGGAAATTATTAAAGAAAATCCGATTTTAGGAAAAGCGTGAAGGACCTTTAATATTATATATAAACATTTACCCCTCAATTTCAACAGTTAACAGGGGAAACTATTAGTTACATATTATATCCTATTTTCAAATGACAAACATATCCCAATATCAACTTCTATAAGCAAATGTGTCAATTTTATCAAAGATTATATTTTAATAATGTTTAAAAAATGTTTTAGTGTATAATATAAATCTAGGAAACTCCTAATTCTCTTTTTATTTAAAAGAATATTCTTATAAAAATAAAAGGTGTTTATGATGACTAGTGTCTAAATGCCCCATTTAGTCTTACGTTGATAAATGTTTAGCAAATGGTTTTCCAAAATCATAAAAAATAAATTAAAAATCCCTAATTTGTGATTTTTGCTTATTTCTGTGGTGTAAATGTTCCACATAATATCACTGAACATGGAGTTGGAGAGACATATGCATAATAATCTCTCAAGAGCCTATGTGTGTTTGTTTTTAACACCTTTAACAAAGAGTGTAGTTAGTGCTAGTGGATTCTTTTCATGTTGCATGTAATTTTACTTGATTGAACTAAATATGAGTAGTATGATACAGATCTAGTGCTCATTGGCTGCGTAAATTTATATGCACATTTGTGTAAATAAGAGAATTACCAAGGACCTTTTACAATTATATTTACATAGTTAATGAGATTTTAAATGAGTTTCATTGCCAATAATCTCCAGAGGAACAATACTTTAATGTGTCACTTTGAATAAAGCTTTCTCAGAAACAGTTATACACTGCATTCTCCAGTAATTATGTTTTAAAATTAATATTAATACTTAATTATAGTTTTGTAAATTACAGCAGCAGCAAACACATGCTACAAGGCATTAGAGATTAGTGATTAGATGATTGATTACATTGATTTCATTAGAGACCTGTCGTTTTTTTTCACCTATTTTAATATCATCTCGATCTCTATTCTAGTATTCTAATCATAGAATAATTACTGTATTTTCTTATAATCCTTAAAAATATTAATATAACTTCATGTATACATATTGTATCAGAGAAGGAATCCCAGATTCCTATCTTTAATATAATATCCTGTTTCTTTTAAATTATTTTGATACTTAAACTGTATCATTCATTGGTTAGTTAGCATTAAAGAAGCTGAAATGTACACTATTCAGGTGACAGGTAAATTCAAAGCTTAGACTTCTCCACTATACAATTCATCCATTTAACAAAAAAACTACTTGTACCCCTTAATTTCACTTAAATAAAAACTGAAAAACATTAAATAAATAAGTGTAATTTTTCAAATAAGGTGACAAAGATTTAACATATGTAATTAGGAATTTGCAAGACTTGGCAAAGCTGAAAGAGAAAAATCAGGGAATCCAACAGTGAAGTCCTAAGTTAAAAATATTGAAGTAGAAAATGCTCAAAAGCTAGGAAGTTGCTGCAATTTGTTTTAGCATTTAATTTTGGAATAAGTTTAGACTTAGAATAGTTGTAAAAATAGTACAAATAGTGAATTCTTTCACCATGCTTCCACTAATGTTAACATTTTACACAACCACTGTACAATTATTAAAACAAATAAATTAACATTGACATACTACTACTAATCTATAGATTTTATTCAAATTTTATCAATTTTCTCACTAATGTCTTTTTTGTTTTTTCCTGATCCAGAGTCCAATCCAGGATTACATATCACATTAACATAGTCATGCCTCCTCAGTCTTCTTGTTAGGTCTGATGGAGGGTAAACAGATGACAAGGAAGTGGCTAAGGGTAGACAATGGGAACTGAACTGTAGCTAGGAACCAAATTGTACCTAGCAACTGTTCCTTGGTGGGAACATGCATAGTAAAAAGTTCCTAGTAACCTTTAACTGGCCTCAAGTTCAGTGTCATCTAATTAGCATAATATGGGTGGAGCTTCGTGAAGGAGTCTGGGGAAGACACCTGTGTAGTAAGGAAACTGTTATATAAACTACTCTGTTATGTAACCTGTTATATAACCACAACCTGTCAATCACTCCAAAAGGCAGGAAATGACAAGCAATGCTGCCAGGAGAAAGGCGGAACTAGTGAGCTTATGAAAGGCTGCATTTTTCTCCACTCATGGAAACTGACCTGTTCCACTCTCTCTGGAATGTATTTCCACTTTGTGTAGCTTCTTTCTTTACTTTCGTTCTTACATTTATGTAATAAACTGTTTGTATAAAATTGCTCTGTGTTTGTGATCACTCCACTATCGGCTGAAGTTGGTACCAGTACTCATTCTTGACACTAGGAACTGGGGGACCAGGGAACATCCACACAGAAGAGCCTAACATTCTCTACTTTTTACATATCTTCAGATTTTTTGTCTGTCTTTGAGACATTGCCAGTTAGTTATAAAAAGCATTGGCAGAATGTCCCTTCATTTGTGTTTGCCTGATGTTTAATGATAATACTCAGGTAATGCTTTGTTGGCAAGAAAACCACAAAAGAAGCTTTGTATTCTTCTCAGTGCATATCAGGGGGTGCATAATGTATGTTGATATGTGTTATCACTGGCAAAGCAACTAATAAGTATTTGCTAAAATTTTGAAGAATCTCTGAGAAGCATCCAACAACTGCTTCAGTTTGCATCAGTGAAATGACTGATTCTCAGGAGATCCTTAGGAAGCTGCTGTTCACATCATGTATGCTTACATCTAGACTGCATATGCCTCTGAAAAATATAACATTTCTTTTTTAGCCTCCCCAAAATTGTACACCTCTCTCTCCCTGGAATTCTAACCCAAAATCATGCAGGTAAACCAATTTTAATAAAAACAGCTTCTACATTGTCTTATGCAATGTATAGAGAATCTATGATAGTGATTCGTATTGGTATCCATTTGGCAAGAAACAAACCAGACAATCTCCTATTTATGTGTTTATCCATCTGCTAGGAATTAAAGATAGAATATTTGGGGCTTAACTTATAAGACAGGTAGAATAAGCTCTATAATCAATGCACATTTTTACATTAATAACGTCAAATTTTGAAGCAGTTTGCTATTTAGAGATTATGTTCCCTACATATAATCTTTATTGAGTCATTAAAGCAACCATGGAATTTAGGCAATATAGGAATAAGTTCCCTCTATTTAACCAGTGAGGAGAATGGTAGTTATTTTTTACATAGTATACTCAATGTATGGGAAAACCTTAAGTTCTAAAATTTGTTCGATACCAAATTCCATACTTTTTCTCCTATATTACCCTGTCCTCTCTCTACTGCTTATGAGACAGTAATAATTACTTTAGAATGCCATGGTATAATAAGATCTCATTTCTCTTTCCCACCAAAAAATAAGATTTATATATAATTCTTTATATTAGGGATTAAGACATTTCTAAGAGGTACTAGATTACAAAAATGGAATCATATTAAAAATAAAAATCACAAACTCACAAAAATGTGTTTGCTAGTTCGTGTTTCTTAATAAAAGATAACTATAAGAACCTATACACTTTTATATTTAAATAAAATATATTAAATATATACACAAATGAGTATATGTATATATGATATATTCATGAAAGAATAGTTTGATTCTATATAATGTACATGTAATGAAGGAGATAGAAAAACACTGATAATAAGATTAAATGGAGAAATAGGATGGAAATAAAAAAGCAAGTTGGGGAGAAAGGAAAAAAGAAAATTTAAAACACAAAAGCAGGAAAGATAAAGAGGTCCCTGAAAAAAATTAAAAACAGAAAAAGAATACATCTTCTAGATGCTAAAGATTAGTTAATTCTTCTCTTAGAAATTTGTAATTCTTCTGCATTCTGAGCTTCCAATTGTCATTACTGGTTTCTTCACTACTAATGTAATAGTTTAACCACTGCTGTTATTTTCCCACTGATTATCTAAATACTTTAATAAGCTCAGTGTAATGAAAATTCTCTAGTTGCTGTTAGCAAAATATAATCCTAATGGAAGGGTTAAAAATCAAACAAAACCCAGATATGCTTCCACCATAAAATGTTAGTCTAAAGCAGATATGCAAACACTATTTGCTAAAATACTAGCCTTACCAAAATTTAGATTTCCTGGTCTTTTATTTGTATCTCTGTACTTGAAGATGAAGTCAAAGAGATAGTATTGTGTCTAAGAAATATTTTATTTAATTCTTAAAACACTCAATTTTCAACATATATGAATTGTCATCATTGATGAGAATTTTAACTCATTTGCTCTTTTAAAACTTCTTAGGTCACTTTGTTTTAAGGTTATTATCAAATTATTTTATATTCCTGGGAATATAAGTTATATATTTTTCAGTTATTCATAAGTTTTCCCTTCAAGCATTCAATGATTGCTCAAAAAAAGTTGTTGACGTATAGCTACACTATGAGGCACCTAAATTTTCAGCAATGGTTAAGTTATATAAATTCTGAATATGAAATATGTTTAACTAACTTAAAACATAAAAATAAAGTTGTTACAATCATTAAGAAATGAACCCACTGTAAAAATAATCTTATTATAAATTTCTTTCTCTTAATTCTTTTTGTAATGCTTTATCTATTATAGGACTATATATTATATTTTATGGCAAAACTATGCTGATTTGTTTTAATATTAAAAAGAAGATAGCAACATGCTTTTTTTGTGCTAAAATCTAGAGACCTGTTCATGAAAATTATTTATTTGATAATATTTTTATTTTGAATACATAAAACAATACATAGATTTTGAAATGCATTAAACGATTTATAAATTAAGGTACCTATTATAAACATGAGGATTCTATGAGTATTATTGTAGGCAAATTTTGGTAAACATTTTCATTTATAATTAAGTCATCCAGAAAGCATTGCCATATGTGCTATAACTTTAAAATAGAAGAAAAATCTAAACTAAAAGTCTCATGGGACCATCCAAACACTTTTAAATGGATTATTAAAAAAAGATCCTGAGTGAAAGAATAAATGAGGGTGGGATATTAACAAGAACTGATAGTATGAAAGTTGGCATCTAAAATAAGATAAATCAAGGCATATCACATTTTGTTTTATTTAGCTATTCTGATACAGTTAATTAATTTTCCTTTTCACATTGAATTACTCCAACAATCATGAAGTAGCACATTTAGTACAGTAAATCTTTAGTTATTAAATACAATTTATATTAGTAAGTTCCCAATTATAATAATATCTTTAATGAGCTTTATCCTATTAATATGACATTGGTTGCTATGGTTTGAATGTGACCTCTCCAAAATTCAGATGTTATCAATGTGATAATATTAAAAGGTGGGATTTTTAAGAGGTGATTAGGCCATGAGGGATTCTTTCTCATGAATGGAATTAAGTAAGGCCTTTATAAAAGAGGCCTTGCACAGCATTTAGGTAGCTCGGTCTTCTGCCTTCTGCCATGTGAGAATATAGTGCTCTAACCAAATCCTACTGCTTAGCAGAAGATACCAGAAACTCTTCCAGTGCTGCACCAAAAGAAACACACATCTCTATTCTGGTAGTGCAATCACCAAAATATCGATGCTCCTGCATGTAGCTTTCTCTTCACCTTGTTCCTTCCTGCAAGTAGATCCCAGACAATGTGGCCAAGTGGGTATATGTGTACTTCTTAAATGAGGAGTACTCTGATAAGGGGATTTTTCTGGTTTCTACCTGTGAGTGGTAAAACTCAAAATACATAGAGTGTATTTTGAAAGACATTGAGTGGCTCCAAATGATCCACACGCCCTGCAGTGAGTAAACACATCCTGGAGGTAGATGCAAATTGAAGGGGGATGGGGAGTTGGGGAGTGAGTGTGTTATATTAGACACTGGCACCCAGTGTCTCATGGAGGAGCTAGCCAATTTCAGGATGACTTCAGACATAGCTTAAAGACACAGGCAGTTTGCCTTTCACCTAGCAAGTTTCTAAGAGAAATGTTGGCATTTAGCAAGGAAAAGTAAATGAATAAAAAAGATGAACCATCAGGCATAGTGGTCTGACATTTTAAAGTGTGCAGAGGGCTTCAGGTAGTTGTCAGCTTCTCAGAGGTATGATAGAATACAAACACTGCAGTTATTAAATGTTTCAATGTGTTGACTCTAAAGCCTCCGGAGCTAAAGAAGTGACTAATATTATGTTATTTAGGAATTTCAGTCATTTGCTTTAGTATTAAGACTGGTATTAAATGACTTTTTCTCTCATATCAATCATATTAATCAAAATTAATGTAAATATGATACTCATTAATATTCTCCCATAGGCCAAATCTATCATTTATAATTACTATCCTTAAAATATTATGCCACTTGTTGAAGAATATTTTCTACATCTCCTCTCTTTCTGTTATACCAGCTTTATTTAAAGCTATGCCCATCTTGCTTCTTGAACGTATTCCTAACAACATTTTCTATCTTCAAAAGTGGAAATCCATTGTGGTTCTCACTGCAAGGTGGAAAACTTTTCTGACCTCCATTACCAGCCACCAATTTCTGATTACGCAGCTCAGCACTGTCTGGATGCAAAGCTCACTACATCACACAAAAAGATGGTTCCTCTGTGTTTACTAATTGTGAAATTATCCTAGTTGATGTCTCCACAGCTTGTTTACATGCTTGGTCACTCAGATATCTGTCTTAGATTGTAATCTTTTATAGAAAAAGATGCCAATCTGACATTGTATAGAATTAATCCAAGTCAGACACCTAATTTTTCAGGCAATTAGAGTTACTGGCATATTGCTCTTAACAAGGCTCTTACAGCCCTTTCATATACTCAGAATTTTGGAGCTTGAATGGCTTCATAAAGATACTTCACTTTTTGAATAGGTAAAGTTCTATCTTTGACATGTAACTAATGTGTGTAAAAGGCACCTCTAAAAAAGATCTCTAACCAATTCAGGGCACCTGATTTTTCTTAGCAGAGCAACAATGGTGTGTTCAAGAGGTTGAAGGCATTGTTAATTTGTGATTTGGAGGCAAAGTGATTCTAAGATCCCTGAACTTATTTAAATACTGAAAACAAAAAGGTTATACTGAGTCACATGCAAATAACAAAATAAATGACTTCAACCCTTTAAAAATAGTATGTGTTTTGGGATGGTATCTTAATGAGCTGATGAAGAGGATATTGTACTTAAAACATACAAGAGGTCCTAAAAGAGCTCATTACTTATTGTTCTAATAAGACTTTTCCTATGAGAGCACTCATCTTCTTTTTCCCTTTTCATTTTCTCACCACTGTCTTCTCCTTTTTCACATTTATTCTCCTATAACTCCTTAACATTCTTCAGACCTACTGTGGATGGATCTACAAACATGGGTTTTTTTGCCATATTTATCTCTGTGTCTCACCTGACAGCAGAATAAAACAATAAAAGGAAGAGGGGAGATTGTAAATACACATATACACATGCTCGGCTGAATTGTATACCATTTACTACATATATGGATTAAGAATTAAACATTTAGTGTTCATTATTCTACTTTATGTATGAAATTAGACATATATATATAGATTATTCATATTCATGTATTACTGTTTATTTCACATCACTTAATCCTTAACATGGTTTATCACTTTTTTAAACCTATTTTAGGTACTGTGCTGCAAATATTGATTGCATATTTATAAGAATAATTTATAAGGATTGATGTTGCTTGTTACTAATTTTTCCTTTTAATTTTGTATATTTCCATTGATTTTAGACAGCAGCTTTCAAAACTTGAGAAATTATTTGAAGCTAATAATTTTTAAAACTATTTTAACTAAATTGAAATTCATTCATAGTACTTGCTCAGAATACTTAATTTTTAAGAAGAAAAAAACAGTAAATTATTTGAATTTTGTAGTACCTTTCACTATATTAAATATTAATAACATCCTTTATCTCCAAAACTGCGATTGAAGAGAATGTTTTTAAAGGTATGCATGCATAAAGAAACAAGGGGATATAATAGTTAATGAAAATCACGTTTTAAAAGTACACAGTTATGACTATTTAATGATACATAGAATTGCAGATGTCCCAAAGCAGAGGTTCTCAAAATTTGCCTGATCCACACAACTATATTGTAATTTTTTTTTCTTTTTTAGTGGCAATTACTTCTTTGCACTCTCCATAGTGGATTTTGGATCTAGGATTGCCTCCACATATTTTTCAATTCCCCAGAAAATTTTGATTATCATTGAGACTTGGTAATTCCTGCCTAATAATGCTATTTTAGCTTTCTCTCCTCAGTATTATGACTTGCCAGATTTATAAAAGCCTCTCACTGCCTGTATACTCTTGTTGCTGATAATCTTTCTATGTACTTGCTCCTATTTCCTCAGCTCTATCTTTTCTCTTTCACTCTGCTGATTCTTCCCTTGGATTCTGTTCTGGCAACTCTCTGTTGCCCTCCTGGGTCAATATCTCTGACCATCATCACTTCCTAGTCTATCTATACCTAGAAATTGGGCTTTTATCTATCTTGCAATCCAGGATTAATCCACTCACTTTCACACTCATCTATTGGTCATAGTATAGAAAATGAACCAAACCCTATTCTCAGTTTAGACAAGGTATTGCACATATCCAGATGAGATTATTGGAAAAAAAAATGTTACCTTAATTATCTAGGATTTTTGCATCTTTTTGAAAAATGACTGAATTTAGACATAGAGCTGTGTGGAGGTGATAAAAGTTAAACAAGGTCTTAAGAGTGGGACCCTAATCTGATAGGGTTAGTGCTCCTTTATTATGAGGTACCTTATAAACTCGTTTTCTCTCCCTTACCTCGTCCTGCTCTAGAGCATGTGAGGACACAGCAAGAAGGCAGTCATCTGCAAGATGGGAAGAGGGCCCTCACCAGGAACTGAATCAGCCATCACCTTGATCTTCGACTTTCCAGCCTTCAGAACTATGAGAAACAAGTTCCTGCTGTTTAAGCCATCCAGTATGTGGTATTTTGTTATGGCAGTCTGAACAGACTAATTCATAGGTAATACATACAATCATGTAATCTAGGAATACTCTATAAATAGAATTGGCATCAGCTTGGGAAGATTGTTTTTCTATCTTTAAATTGACTTAAAGGCCTATACTATTGTTTAGGTGAATTATAATGTCTTTATTAGAGGGAAGAGATTATACGTTATATGGCATTTTATCTGCCAGGAATCAATATGTAAATACCTTTCAGGTTATTATGCAATTGAAATTTTAATTCTATTTTATAGATGAAAAATAAACTAGGTTAAAATATGTTTTTAAGCAACCTGTAAAAAATATATTAAGGTCTTATCAAAATGAACACAATCATTGGGCAGTCTACCTTTATAGTAACATGATAATGGAGGTCTAAATAATGCTGTGAAAAAGTTCTTTAAGCATAATTTAAATAAATATATTCTGTGTTTATTGATACATATACAACAGTTAAAAGTACTAATGAGATTATTTTGATCCTTATTCAATGCTCATCCATCCATTCTTTAAACATATTTAAGAAGTATCTAACATTTGCCTAATATGAAAATATGCATTGTACACATCAAGACAAATAAAGCAATGATCTGTGACCTTGAGGGGTGCAGGTTCCAATAACAATATTCAAACATGTTGGTAGGCTATAGATTTGGCAATCATGTGTGTATGGACCAAGCTCCAAACCAAGGGTGGGTTTAGCAGAGAGGGGACTATAACCAACCATCAATAAGAGAATACATTAGACAAAGAAAGTATGGTGCAAACAGTAGAAGGGGGAGGAAAAACGGTACAGCTACATAGTAGAATTGGGCAGGGCAAGGCCAGATACTGAAAGATAGAGGAGAAATTACAGACATATCAGAAACCAAATGATGGAAGACTATTCATAACATGCTAAAAGGTCACTGAAGAGCCTTTGAAGTTTTAAGCAGCAATATTGTCAGATATACGAGTTATACCAGTTGTTATACACATTTTACTGTGATTGCAGTGTGGAAAATGATAGCTGCAGGATAATACTGGAAGGAGATGAAGAATAAACTTGAACCATTGTAATAGGACAGGTGGAAGTTGATTAGGGCATTATGTAAAAGAATAACAAAGAAAATAATATAAGTGGTCAGATTAATGCTCAAAGTGGAAAAGATGTAAGAATGAATTAAAATATCACCTATGGGAAAGAGAATAGTTAATGACTAGGCAACTCTGCATGTTGTGTGTTGATTAAGCCACTAAGGTGGTGGTAATTTGTAACAACAGCGATAGGAAACTGTAACAGATTTTTATATTGAGAGTGGGGTGCTGCTGTAATAACTACCAAAAAATGTGGGAGTGACTTTGTAGTAAGGCATTGTGAAAAAATTAGAAAAATTTTGTGGACCATGATAGAAAAAAAATCAACTATAATTCCTTGAACAGTTAATAAAGTATCTTTTTATTTTATTTTTTTAATTCACAAATAATATTCGTATATATTCATGGGATATATAGCGATGTTTTGATACATATAATGTGTAATGATCAGATCAGGGTAATTAACATATCCATCATCACAAACTTTTATTATTTCATTGTGTTGGGGACATTCAGTGTCCTCTTTCTAGCTATTTGAAAGTATATATTATTAGCTATCATCATCCTACAGAAGTATAGAACATTTGGACTTACTCTTCTGCTCTTAAAAGCTCAGAACAAAGTGAGGAGCTTAGCAGAGAAAACCTAAATTGCCTTAGAGAATAGATAAATCATCATGAACAGGCTATTGATAAAAACCTGAACTCTAAGGACATAGCCGATGAGGGTCAGAAGGAAATGAGAATCATGTTATTGGAGACTGGAAGAAAAAAGACTTGTTATATAGTGGCAGAAAGCTTAGCGGTATGTGCACAGCAGAAATTGTAAGAGATAAACTTGGCTATTTAGCTGAAGAAACTTCCAAAGAAACTATTGAAGGTGTGGCTTGTTTTCTTCTTGCTGCTTACAGTAAAATGTAACAAACAATAGATAAATTGTCGTTAAACAAACAAAAATAAATTCGCTGCTAAACTAAAAGGAAATAAGACTAGATGATTTGGGAAATTATCAACTCAGATTGCAAAATGTGCCAAAATTAAGAGATTCACTGACAGGAAAGATGCTCTAGAGAGAAAGCCAAGATTGTGGCTACACAAACTTTTGCTAGTATCTTAGAAAAATAAAAATATCAGAGTAATCTGTCACACAAAAGGCTCTTTGAAGAGATTAAGGATATGACTCACTGATCCTCTCAAACTACAGGGCATCTACGAAACTTTAGGGATCTCCCTTTTCAGTCTCCCTTGTGGGTGCCATTCTATCCTTCATACTGTCAGTGATTCTGAGGGGCTCTCTTTGATCTTCTATTCTTTTTACTTTAATGGTTCTAGAATATTTCATACAAAATTATGGCTTCAACTGTCACTTGCAGTGGCAGAACTAAAGGTTCCAGTCTTTTAATAACCAAATATATACTGGCCATCTCCACTTGAATTTCTGAAATGAACCACAAATCATGGCTTTCCATTCTTTTAAAATCTAAAAGTAATATTTAATAAAATACAATAGCGCTAAAACACCAACATGTCAAATAGATCTCAGATGGCTCCTATTGTTCTTTATCGTCCCTGACACTGATAAAACTTACCTCTTCTGTGATCTTACTGAAAGGAAAATTGTCTATATATACAATATACTGTAGAGAACAACAGGCAAGATCTTACAGGACCCCTAGACAAGCCCTCCCCCTCCCCTCTGTTCCCCTCTACCCCTAAGCCCCCTTCCAATAAAAACCATACCCTACAGTAGCTGCTAGCAGCTAACCGCAGACATCCGCTTCTGTAAACTGTTGCTTGCTTGCTTGCTTGCTTGAAGAAGAAAATAGGGAAGAAACAGGTTTGCTCGCAAAATAGCAGGCAACCAATCATTTTAAGGGTCACTGCATGATACGCGCGTGAACAGCCTATGCGCCGAAGGAATAAAAAGCGAGCCCCTGCACCGATCAGGGTCCTTGCCTAAACGAGTGACCACTGTGCTGGTACTCTAAGGCTTGGACCCTGGCTAGCCAGATAATAAACCTCCTCTTGTGTGTTTACATCCTCAGTGTCTCTGTTCCTCTGTTGGGTGGGCTGGTGGAAGGCTAGTCCCTAACAACCTGATTTCAAAGTCTGCTACAAAGCAATAGTAATAAGTAACACAACACTGGCATAAAGCACACACATAGCTGAATATGACAGAATAGAAATCCAGGAAATAAACTAACTCATTT
>CAUYPO010013077.1:0-51632 GCA_963574435.1 Cheirogaleus major
AGTATCTCCCGGAATTGATAAATAAATTCAGCAAAATCTCAGGATACGAAATCAATGTATATAAATCAGTACCAATTCTATATACTAATGATAGTCAAGTCGAGAGTCAAATCAAAGACTTAATACCATTCACAATAGCCACAAAGAAAATAAAATACCTAGGAATATACTTAACCAAGGAGGTGAAAGATCTATACAAGGAGAACTATGAAACTCTGAGGAAAGAAGTTGCAGAGGATACAAACAAATGGAAAAACATATGCTCATGGATAGGTAGAATCAACATTGTTAAAATGTTCATGCTACCCAAAGTGATGCACAAATCCAATGCAATCCCCATCAAGTTACCAAAGTCATACTTCACAGATATAGAAAAATACAATTCTATGCTTTTTATGGAACCAAAAAAGAACCTGAATAGCCAAAGCAAACTTTAGAACAAATAGAACAAATCTGGAGGCATCATGCTACCAGACTTCTAACTATACCACAAGGCTATGGTAACCCAAATAGCAAGATATTGGTACAAAAATGGAGACATAGACCAATGGAACAGAATAGAGAACTCATATATGAAGTCATCTATCTACAACCAACTGATCTTTGACAAAGCAGACAACAATATACACTGGGGAAAAGAAACCCTATTCAATAAATGGTGCTGGAAAAATTGGATAACCACATGCAGAAGAATGAAACACAACCCCTACCTTTCACAAAAATTAATTTAAGATGGATAAAGACTTAGATCTACAGAATGAAACCATAAGAATTCTAGAGGAAAATATAGGTAAAACTCTTGTAGATATTGGCCTAGGCAAATAATTTATGAAAAAGAACCCAATGGCAATCATGGCAACAACAAAAATTAATAAATGGGACTTGATTAAACTAAAAACCTTCTTCAAAGCTAAGAAAACAATCAACAGATCACATAGACAATCTACAGTATGGGAGAAGACATTTGCAAGCTGCACACCTGGTAAAGGGCTAATAATCAGAATTTACAAAGTACTCAAGGAAATCAGCAAGAATTAAACAACCCTGTGAAAAAGCGGGCAAAAGACATGAATAGATGTTTCTCAAAAGAAGAAAGAGAAATGGCCAATAAACAAGAAAAAATGCTCAATGTCACTAATCATCAGGGAAATGTAAATTAAATCCACAATGAGATATCACCTTATCCCCGTTAGAATGGCATTTCTCAAAAAGTCCAAAAAGAATAGATGCTGGTGTGGATGCACAGAGAAAGAAATGCTTATACACTGTTGGTGGGACTGCAAATCTGTACAACCTCTGTGGAAAACAAAAATAGGCCTATTGTTAAATCCAGCAATACCACTATTAGGCATTTACTCAAAGGAAAAAAAGACTTTTCACCAAAAAGACACCTGTACTCAAATGTTTATTGCACCACAATTCACAATTGCCAAGATGTGGAATCAACCCAAATTCCCATCAATTCATGAGTAGATTAATAAAATGTGGTATACATATACCATGGAGTACTAGTTAGTCATAAAAGAAGATGAATCGGCCGGGCCCAGTGGCTCACGCCTGTAATCCTAGCACTCTGGGAGGCCGAGGTGGGCGGATCGTTTGAGCTCAGGAGTTCGAAACCAGCCTGAGCGAGACCCTATCTCTACTAAAAAATAGAAAGAAATTAATTGGTCAACTAAAATATAGAAAAAATTAGCCGGGCATGGTGGTGCATGCCTGTAGTCCCAGCTACTTGGGAGGCTGAGGCAGAAGGATCGCCTGAGCCCAGGAGTTTGAGGTTGCTGTGAGCGAGGCTGACGCCACGGCACTCTAGCCCAGGCAACAGAGTGAGACTCTGTCTCAAAAAATAAATAAATAAATAAATAAAAATAAAATAAAATAAAATAAAATTTCTCACATATTGTATGATTCCATTCAGTAGATTAGTGGTTGCCAGGGGCTGGGGGAGGGAGAGAATAGGGAATGACTACTAACGGGTACAGCATTTCTTTTTGGGGTGATAAAAATTTTCTGGAATTAAACAGTGATATTGGTTGCACAACCTTATGAATATAATAAAACCACTGAATTGTATACTTTAAAAGTGTGAATTTTATGTTATGTAAATTATCTCTCAATTTTTAAAATTAACATTTCTTCTTCCTTTGAAGGGTGGAAAAAAAGACTTCACAGGCTCCAGCCTCACTCTTATTCTGCTCCAATAAGTCTGGGGTGCGGCTTAGGCATCTCTATTTTTCAAAATCTTCCCCAGCAATTCTGATGCATAACCAGAGCTATGCAGTCATTGGCTAGTGTCATAGTGAGTTAGGGTTAGTCAACCTACTAACAGGGAAGACGGTTGGTAGCAGGTAGCAGCTGCTAACCCAATTTTCCAGATAAAGAAATGATGAACTACTCCCCTCTTTCTCAGGCAGCAAGCAATGACAGAGCCAGACTATCACCTGGGCCTCTTCAAGGTCCAATCAGGGTACAAAGACCTTTGCTTACACTGTCCTATGGTCACAAAGCTGCTCCCTCTGGCAGCAAAGAGAGATGGGAGTGCCACAAGGTGGGGGGAAACATACCAGGATAGTGTTATGAAACTTTTGTAAGTATTACAGTTGGCAGTGATTGTAGTAAAAACTAGAACATAAGGAAAACTGTATCTTGCTGTAATTAATTATAAATAAGCAACATGTGGGTCTATAACGTAGACTCTCAATCGAGCTGGGTATCTTGAGTCAGTGCCTATGGCAAGCACTGCGGGGCAGGGGGTGGGGGTTAGGAAGAGGCCACTTTCTTTGGTGGAGGGTGGTTAGACCACCTCAGTGAGTAAAGGGTCAGAGCTCTGGAACCTATCTGGACATTGCTGAGCAACACTGGGTTGTGTTCCAGAGAGCCAGATGGGCGACAGTGGAGCTGGCACCCATGCAGCCTGGTTTTGGGAAGTACAGAGGAGAGGCTGAAGAGGCTAGACCACCAGCAGTTCAATTCCTTTCCAGGGATCACAGGAACCTCTGTAGGGCTTCCCAGGGCACCTAAAGCATTCATCTCTATCTGTCCTTGGACCCACCTGCCCACCCACCCAACTCTGCTTTCCTAGGGATTTGCTCAGGGAGAAAATCCACATACTTAGCACCCAGGAGGAAGGCAGGTTTCTACAGGGTTGGGACAGCAGAGGTTCAGGAATAGAACTAGCTTGTTAGTCTGTCTCAGGAGGTCTCAGTACCTGTTTTCCTTTGAAAGTACAAACGGTGGGCATTCTGTAGTATTCCTACAGAAGGCTTGCTCATAGGCATTTGCCAAATTTGAGATGGGGGATGGAGGTGGGAAGTGACAGGTAAGTGCCAGCCTGGCCATTTTCTACTAGACCCCAGTTGTGGACTTAATCTGGGAAACCTCTAAGATGTGCCATGCAGCCTAAATGGGGTGATAAAGGGCACTACTGGGCCCTTGATCTGGGTACCACTGCCCTGACATTGGGGGGACTGAGCCCTGGCCAGAACCAAGCTCTAGATATTGACCAAGGATAAATCAGGCACTCCAGACAAGGCACCTCTCTCCTGGCAGAGGACCCAGGCTGGCGTGGCCAGAGACCTTGAACATGAGTGCTCTTAAAGTTGGGTTAGTGCTTCTATCAGTGTGCTCCCTTTCTAGTAAACCACCACGGGAAATCAGTCCAGAATAGAGGGACTGCCTGGGGTACAGGACAGTCCCTCCTCCATTCACAGAAGGCCAAAGCAGGCTCTTAATTCTTTGTCTCACCATTTTACATGGAACCTCTCTGGTCAGAGTCAACAGGAGGAGGAGAAAAGCTGGACTCCTTGTTTTGGGTTCCTGGCTCAGTTATGCTCTATTCCCCATTATCTGTTGAGGATAGGAGAGAGAGTAGGCCTCTCAAGGACAGCAACAATCCCTCCCTCCTGATTTCAGAGAGAGAGGGTTGAGAAGCAGCTTGTGCACACCTCATCAGTTAGGGCAGAAATCAGCCTGTGTATCTTTACATTGAGATAAGGTTGGTATGAGTCCTGGCTCAAACAACACAGTGGCTGAGAATGGAAAGGAAGGAATTCCATCCTGGTCTAGGGCATTAAACTATTCTTATTGCTTTACTTTACTTAGGAGCACTGACCAGTTGGAGGATATATACCTCCCAAAGCCAGCAGGCAGTGGTTCTTAATCTTTCTTCAGTTACACACCTGCTTGGGAACCTGAAGAAGGGATGGACCTTCTCTCCAGAAAAATGTACATGCAAACAACAAAATATTCTTAAGCACAAAATTATTACATACAACATGGGGGGAGGGGATTATAGAATTCCTACACCCAGGTTACCAATCCCAGCTGTAGGACAGAAGGCAGCTGCATACCTGGGCAGTTTCTCTGGACTTCCTTCCAGGATCTCTACTTGCCCAACTGTTGGCACACAGAGAACGTCCCCTTCCTGGACTACCCTGCAACACAGCAGTGTCCCTAGTCAGCTCACAATGGAAGTCATGCACATGTGCCTGACATCTCCCCCCTACCCACCTCCAACATGCAGACTACTTCTTAGGAGTCTACTGCCCACCAGAGATCCCAAGCAATTCTCTAGGGAACAAGTCAGAGCTAGGATGAGCTGGGGGAAATGGTAAAGAGACTAGCAAGGGGGATCAGAGATCAGTGAGGGGCAGAGTGAGACCCTGGTTCTTTTGAAGGCCTTTTTAATCAAACAGGTTTCTGTTTGGAGTGTCCAAATTCACCACAGCATTTAGATTTATCTTCTGTGGTCTGCCTGACACATTGAGAGGCCTACCTTCAATTTGCCTAAAATGCGGCTTCTTTTAACCAGAACCCCTGGGTTACCTGGATCTAAGGCATGGGACAGGAGAGTGATGAGGGTGAGATGCTATTATCTTTAAAGGGGTAGGTAGCTAACCTGGGTGTCTGAAAGTGCCGGTAAAGAACATGGTCATAATTTCCATTAGTGCTGTAGTGTGGAGAGGACACAATTTCAATGTGTAACTCTCTGGCAAACGGAGGCCCAGGCAGCAATGAGCAGCTTCCTTTGTCTTCGGGGGCAATGGAGCCTTCTAAGTACCTCTATTAGAGAAATAACCACCACTTTATAACCTTCTCCTAAAGAGGCAGGCTCTTCCCTGTCTCTTACCAGCCAATATAACTACTTTCATCCTCTACCCTCCCATAATCATAAAGCTTGGGGGAGGCAGGGCCTGAGGTAGCAAAGCTGAATACTTACTTTGTTTTCTATCTTCTCTAGAAAACAAACTTCTCTCTCTAATGGGCAGCAGGAAGAGATGTCACTTCCCTTCTTGACTCTGGCTCCAAAAAGTTCCCCAGTAAAGATAATCGTTCTATGATACCTTTAACTTGGCCCAGAGCCAGTGAAATGGTAAAGACATTCATTCCCACAAGTCCTTTGAATGACACCAGGCATCCCCTGAGATTAATATTAAGTGGACATTAGTGGAGACACTCTAAAATCAGGCTGTGGGAAAAAGACATGATCTCACTGAAGTTGAAAGGGTTCCTGGCATCCCATAGTACTAATTGGCTACTCTAGCACTGCCCAATAGTACCTTCTACAATGATGGAACTATTCTATATCTACATGTGGCTACTGATGGAATTCCTTAAGTGACAACCTGTAGCCACTTAAAATGTGACTAAACTGGCTGGGCACCATGGCTCACACCTGTAATCCCAGCACTTTGGGAGGATCACTTGAGGCCAGGAGTTTTGAGAGCACCCTGGGCAATATAGCAAGACCCTATCTCTATAAACATTTTTTAAAAAAATTAGCCAGGTGTGGTGGTGTGTACCTGTAGTCCTAGCTACATGGGAGATTGAGCCTAAAAAACAAAAACAATTTGGCTTAAGCAACCAAACAACTGAATTTTTTACTTTATTTAGTTTAAAGTGGCTAGTGGATTACATATTGGACAGCACCAACCTAGACCATATATCTAAGTGCTTAATTAAACACTATACTGTATTTGTCCCCCAAACACAACTGTCTTCTTGAAGTAAAGGCAGAAAACAAAAACTTCCCTTAGATGTATTTAATAAAATATTAAAATTAAACACCAGGCTGCACAGATGATAAAGAGCCCTTTCCTTACAATATATAATTGAGGATTAGACAGATCACGTAATCATAACCAGACCAAATAAATGCTCTAAGAAAGGTACAAAATGCTGTAAGAGGAAGAAGTCATGTTAAATTTATGGTGGTGAGACTATGAAAGGCTTTGTGAGGAAGGTGTCATTTTTAGATGGGCATTGAGGGAAAGGATGGGTATTGAGGGTGCTGTGGAACCTGTGGCCCTGGGGCCGCAGGTTCCCCACCCCTTGATCTGGTAATTTGACTGTGAATCTCACCTTTCACCTGAACAGATGAAAGCTCATGCACCACTACACTATGGAGGCTGATGACATTTTGATTATAGAGAATGAATAAGGCTAAGAGACATTAAGTTAAAAGTCAAAGATCGTGTGGAGTAAGGGATTTAAATTCTACAGCTCTCATCTTCCAATTCACTTAAAACAGAGAAGAGGGCATAAGGAAGAGGAAGCACTTCTGACCTCAGTCCTGTCTCCTACCTGAATTCTGAGCTCTCCCACTTCCAGGGGGTCGCAGCCGAGATTAAAAGCCAGAGTGGCAGGCACAAGCGCCAGTCCGTCAGCGAGGGGCTCTCCCAGCTGCCCAGAGCCAGGTCCCAGCCTTTGAGAGAGGTCCCAGCGAGGTTCTAGGACCTGCACTGTGACCAAGTGCGGCTGAGAAGTGTCAGATGGCTCTCCGGCCCGGGCCACCCACACCCATTCTCCCTGGAAAAGGCCGAGGCCACGGAGACAACTCCGGCTCACTCCTAGTGAATCTCCAGTCCCTCCCAGAACTCCTTGTATTCGCCGGACTTTGCCAGAAACCGCAAAGGAGGACACCACAGGGGGGGGTGGGGGCCGGCTGCGGTCCCCAGTCTCGGAGCACTGTCTGGGTCGCCCGCGGAGCTCAGTAACAGCCAGCCGAGTCCCTGGGCCCAGCAGCCCTTGCAACGCCGGCCGCGTCTCAAGGACCCGCGGTCCGGGCACTGGCAGGGTTTCTCCGCGCCTCACCAGCAGCTGCCCGACTCGTGGTCCGAGCCCGGGTCCCGGCGAGGTGCCAAGCAGCGCCCAGCCCAGCGCCGGGGGCCGCCGCACGGGCCGCGCCCGCACCCACGACCCGGAACCCAGTGCCAGGAGCCGCAGCAGCGCGCGGCTAACCAGCAGCTCCGGGGGCCCGGGACCTTGCTCTTCGGTCCCCGCGCCGGGCCTCTCCAGGGCCGCCACTAGCAGCGCTGGCCCTGCCGGGCTCTCCCCCGCAGGCCGCAGGGCCAGCACCATGCCTAGCCCCGCCGCCGGCCACGGGCCCCCAGGCGGCAGCAGCACTGCCAATGGGGGTGTTTCGGTCGGAAAGGGATCTAGAAGACGCAAGACGGCCAGCGCCATAGAGACAGGAGATCAACGAGAAAAGTGAAGGAACGTGGCTTCCGGAGCCAGCAAGCTAGACGACTCGGCGGCGCGAGCGCCGTTTCCGCTTCCGCCAGGAGAGACGTGAGAAAAATGGAGGAGCGATAGGTGCACCGCGCATGCTCTGAGAGGATGCGCTGCGCCTCGGATTGATCTGGATGGTGCCTCGATGGTAGTAACCACAATCTCTGCAGTTGAGTGGCCTTTACCCATGCGTTCTTTGAACCTCTGTTTATAGGCATTTACCTTTGCCTTCTAGTGAATCCTCACAACTCTCTTGCCCGGTATCATGTAATTAACAGTTTATTGACTGATCAATGAACGGTCAGCATGCCCCAGACAACTGGCCCCAGTGCTGGGAGCTGGGAGTGGAATGTTTAGGAAGGAGTCCACTCCTCCGTGGAATTCTGACGTTTCCCCTGTGGAACTGTGGGCACTGAGTTTTGATGGTTGCAGGGAAGACTGCGGGAGGGAGTGGTAGGATTAGAAAACTGTCTCACACTTGCTTATGGGTAGGTAGTAGCTGCTGCCTGAATTACTACATGTGATTCATATGCAGGGAGTGCTTGGTGCTCCCACAACTGTTCCAGCACATCTTACACAAAACCCACGTTCCAGCGCTTCTTGTCCTGTTCGTTCTACTCCCATCAATCTTGAGTTGAAGACAAAGCAGTTTCTCTCTTTCATACACCTCCCTACACACACACACAGTACACACACATACACCCCAATTCTTGCAAAGTGGAGACTCATCCACTGTTTCTATCCTGGAGGGGGGCACATGCAGAGCAGGCAGAAGGGAGGGGTTCAAGGCCTATGTCATAAGCACCAAGCCAACAGCCTCATTCTCATCTGTGCTGTTATTAATACTTTGATTCTACCCTTGCCTCCACCCCCACTGTTCTGTACAAGACACTGAGACAGTGATAGGCCACATTTCCAATTATTAACAATTATTTTCGGGGGAGGGCATGGGCAATATACATAACCATAATATTTGTACCCCCATAATATGCTGAAATAAAAACAAAACAAAACAAAACAAAAAACAATTATTTTCACTTACAATCAATGGATTGGATGGTAACAATCTTCTCTTTCTGGATTTCACATTCTCTTCCAGCTAACGCCCACCTTTCTCCTTTCCTTTACAGCTGAGCGTCTTGAGGCAGTTTCCTATTTTGTACATTATACCGTGTTTCCCCGAAAATAAGACCTACCCATAAAATAAGCCCTAGCAGGATTTCTAAACATTTGCGCAATATAAGCCCTACCCTGAAAATAAGACCTAGTGATGGGGTTGGCCACGCAGCGTATCTGCAGAACCCATGCATTTCCTCGTGGAGTGGTAAAGAAGACGGGCAGCCCTTCTCATCTGCCCCATGAGAGCTTTATTGCTGGACATGAGAGATTGGGGCCAATGGTTCTAAAGGAAATAGAGTTGCAAGAAATTCAGGATGGAATTTGGGGTTTGGAGAGTTATGATGATGTTCCAGAAGAAGATGACTTACCTATATTTGAATAAATGTAGATTGTTGTACCATACTTAAAAAAAAAAAACACATCCTCTGAAAAAAAAAAAATAACACATCCTCTGAAAATAAGCCCTAGGGTGTCTTCTTGAGGAAAAATAAATATAAGACCCAGTCTTATTTTCGGGAAACACGGTACATTCCTGAAATTTTGAAAACGAAATATCTACTAGTTGAATGATTTACATGTGTTATAAGGTATTTCTTTTTTTTTCTTTTCTTTTCTTTTTTTTTTTTTTTTTAAGAGGCAGGGTCTCGATAGTTTGCTCAGGCTGGACTTGAACTCCTGGGCTCAGGTGATTCTCCCATCTCATCCTCCTGAGTAGCCGGGACTGTAGGAGTACAACAGCACACCTGGCTCTATTGTATTTCTATCCCCAGAGAGACAAGAAAATATATTTTTTTACTGTCTGATTATAGTTCCTGGAGGTATCTCGAGTCCTAAATCTGAAACTGTTCACTCCCACATCTTTAGAACAGCATGCAAGAATATACAAGCTACTGGGTTCATATGAATGAAAGTTCTCATTTGGTGGTGCTACTATATGTGGCTCTGTCCCCTGCCTCTCAGAGAGACCAAGGAGTGGCTAGATGATGGTATAGTCCCAAAGGGGATATGCCTGCTTTACACAGTAGCAGGCAAAGCTCTAGGCCTCAGGATTATGGTGCTCCTTGAGGTCTTGGGCATGGGTAAATACATCTGGTATCCTACCTGGATCAGCACTCGTACAGACACAAATATCCATCCACAAATAAATGTCCTTTCCCCCCACCAAATAATGGTTGGCATGCAGTGCACTTTGTGTTACCTTGAAATTGTCATTAGTCACTGGAAGCTAAATACTACTTCTGTAAGACAGCCTGGATCCTTACATTTGCCGTCTTCACTTCCTTACTCTTCAACCCACTAAAAACTCTTCAACCCACTAAAAACTTTCTTCTACTCCTCTGAAACTTCCCTGGCAAAAATCACCTGTAACCTCCTAATTGCAGAATCAAGGTGATGCTGTTCCATCTTTATCTTAGTCTTTCTCTGACTCTACTGACCAATCCTCTTGTACTTCCTTTGCCATTATGACACCATTTTTCCTCCTCCATCTCTGATCACTTCCAGAAGTCATCCTCAACTCCTCCCTTTCCATTACCCTCCCCCTACAATCTAATGAATCACCACATCCTGTGATCCTGTTGATTCTACGTTTCCCACTCCATCCTCTCTTCTCCATTCCCATTGCTCTCCTGGTCAGGGGACCACATGCCTTTTTTTTTTCTTTTTCTTTTTTTATGTCTAATCAATTTCTTTCTATTTTTAGTAGAGACGGGGTTTCGCTCTTGTTCAGGCTGGTTTCGAACTCCTGACCTTGAGCGATCCTCCCGCCTCGGCCTCCCAGAGTGCTAGGATTACAGGCGTGAGTCACCGCACCAGGCCTATCTTTTTTTCTTTTTAAAACAGGGTCTTGCTCTTTAGCCCAGGCTGGAGTGCAGTGGCTATTCACAGGTGCACTGCAGCCTGGAACCCATGAGCTCAAGTGATTCTCATGCCTCATCCTTCCTAGTAACGGGGACTACAGGCGCCTGCCACCGGACCCAGCCACAGGCTTATTCTTGATCCAGTTTCTTCATGTAGTCAATCTGCTACTGGAGTAGCCTGTCTGAAACCTATTCCTCCACGCCGCCTCTAGGTTTGTGTAATTTATTACCTTGTATCTTAATCATCTGTTTATACAAGTATGTAAACTTCACCAGACTGCTAACTCCTTGAGGGCTCTTATCCATTAGAACATTAGTTTGGGCAGGGTGGCGCATGAATTTTCCGGGGCACTCAACAATAAGGTTGTTTTTCCGCTGCATTCTCAACTGCTCAAATCTAGCTGGTTCCTCAATCCCAGGATATTTGTAGTAGGAACGGGGACCCTGTTCCTAAAATTGCAACAAACCAGTAATTCTCAACTAATTTCACCCAGGTCCCGACCTGCCAGGTTTCCCTTTTCTCCTCTGCAAGTCCTGTCTAGGGAAGCAGATGCCCTGGAGGGCTCTTGGCAGCGCTCTCCACTAATTTTGCATCTGCAATTAGTGCCACATTACCCCAATAAAGAAAGGTATCCTTCGTTTTAGGGCTTCTTTTCTCCAGTTTGGACTCGGCGGAGTAGCAGCGTGGGGAAAGTGTGACCGCCACTTGAGAAGGAAAGGAAAGGAACATAGCTCCAGGTGCTTGGAAGAATGGCCGAGGCCGACGCACACCAGACGCTGAAGTGCAGCACTCCTAGCCAAGCTTGGGTTTCCCCTTATCCCCGCCTCCTTCGCTAAGCTCCACCCACTTTCAGGCGGGACCACCCACTTCAGCCAATTCTGGGAGCCGAACCCTGGCGGTTTGTACTCTTTCTTTCCAATGAGAAAAAAAGGAAGCACAGTGGCTCCAATGACCAATCGGAGGAGGCGGCGCCTGGTTGTCAGGCAGGTTTGTAAGAGTTCGGGCCAATTGGAGGCGCAGACACCGCTCGACCCGGGCGCAGCGCGCAGGCGGTGGCGAAGAGACGCGGAGCGGGCCGAGTGCGGCCGAGCAAAGCCGGAGCCGGAGCGGGGCCGCAGGAGCCGGGCCGGGTCCGGACGGGCCGAGATGCCCTATAAACTGAAGAAGGAGAAGGTGAGCGTGGCCCTTTTCCCTGCGCCTCCGCCTTGGGGCCTGCGTGGAGCTCTGGGAGGGGCCCGAGCCAGGCCCGGGACAGCCCCAGACTGACCCTCCCGTCCGGCCCCCGCAGGACTCCTGGGGCCAGCCCTCCGCCCCCGCCGCTGGCAGCACCCCCAGCTGGTGCCGCAGCTAGGACACCTCCCCCACCTTGTCCCAGAGAGATTCACCCCACATACACCTCCCTCCCTCCCTTCCTTCCTTCTCTTACCTCTGGCCCAGGGTAACCTCCTTCCTCCAGATCCGCTCCATTTCCAGGTCACTCCCCTGCTCCCCCAACGCCGCCCCCAGCCCCAGTCCCCCACCGATTTGGGACAGCCCTTCATCTGAAACTGCACCTCCCTCCAGAACTGCCCCCTCACCCCGCCCTGCGCAGCCCCTTCGCTCCGCTTTTCACCAGCTTGGAACAGCCACCCCACAATCCCCTATAGCCCTTTCTCCCTCCAAGCCAAGCCCCTGACCTAGAACAGCGCTGCTTTCTCTCTTCTCCACCCAAATCTGGCCTAGGCCCCTCCCTCTAGTTCTTTCACACACAAACTTGTAAGCCAGGATTGAGCCCTCCTTTCTGTTGATGGAACCTCAGACCGTCGGTGCTGGAAGGGACTTCTGAGCGCAGGCAGTATAATCCCTAGTGGTACAGATGAAGAAACTGAGGCCCCAACAGGGGAAGGGACTTGTCCAAGGTCACACAGCCTGCTGCAGCTGGAGGCCCAGCTGCAATATCAGATCTCCTGACTTAAAGGCCTCTTCTGTATCAAAGCCCTCCTAACATCAACTGGCTCCCAGGTTCATCCTAGACCAGTCACCTTTCCTAATCTGAGCAGGCTCCTCCCCTTACTCTAATCCTAGGATAACCTTTGCATTTTTCCTTTTTTTTTTTTTTTTTTTTTGCATCAGTGCTGGATTTCTGCCTTTCCTGAGCCACACTACCCTCAATCAGGAATCAAAATTGTCAGATTAGTGTTCCTTCTCACCTTGCAGGGCAGCCACCCCTGGATACCCATGCCTTTGTCATGATGTCCTGACATAGGCCATTTCTTAATGTTGTTTTCTTTCACCTTCCTCTTCTACCTCCATACTGCCTTCCCCTGTTCCTCATCCCTGCCTTTTTCTACCCTCTCTTTCCTGCTGTTGCTGAGGTCTGACTCAGAGGTGTGGTTCCTTTGAGGTACAGACTCACACAGAGGATGCTAGGATACCAGTTCCAGCCTCCCCCAGCTTCTCTTCTGCTGGGGCTGGCCCCTCGTGGTGAGGGCTGGCTTGAGCCTGGTGTTCTGGCCACCTGCTTGATGACCCCAGAGGTATATTGCTTTCATTCACTCTCTGACTGGCTGGGTTACTGAGCTGTCATCTCTGACCCTATCAGTCCAACTTTTTATCCTGGGGCTGTTGTATATTTGCCAGGCATCTCTGATTCTGGCTTGTCCCTGTAACCTCTCAGGGCATGAGGTTCTGGGTATAGGGTTGGTGATGGTGTACGAGATGTTGAACCTCCTGGGCTAATGAGCTGGACAGGGTTTTGTGCCCCACCCAGGCCCTGTCCTTGGGGAGTGGGCATGTCAAGGTGGTTTGGGCAGCTTAGTTACAAGTGATGCCCACAGAAGTCAGCCACAGGGGCTAAGGGTTGTGGAATTCAGAGGAAGCTGGTGAGGTCTCCATTCGTCTGTAGTTTTTAGTCTGATGGACCAGATGTTGTCCCATTTGCAGAAAGCCTTTGCCTGTTAGCTCATTGTGAAGAAGAAGAGAAATTCTTAATTAGACTTGCTGGGCTGGCTCCAAACCCCACCATTCTTAGAACCATGGTGCTGTGCAGTGCCTGAAGTGGGTGCATTTCACCTGTTCTGCAGGAGCCAGGGAGCAAGGGTTGTGGGCCTGGTTCCCCCCATGCCCACTCACACCCACACACCAAGGCAGCTGGATCTGTCTTAGGCACATTCCCTGAGAGAGATGTCTGAGGCATCATGCTGAGCGCTGTGGGGTGGGTGGAGGGGTACAAAAAAGAATAAGCAGCTTGCAATCAAGTAGAGAGATCAGACATGTACAAAGATGGGTCAGCTTTGTCCAAGGGGCCTACATCTAGGGTGTATGCAGACACACACCTCAGTGTTGTGTCCTTCTTGCACCCTCCCATCCTTTTTCTCTCCACACTAAGCTCTGAGCTACTGACAAGCGGTCAGTGTGGCTAGCTCGGTCAGTAGGCAGTGGGAGAGTGCTCAGCCCAAAGAAGGGATCCTTTTCCCCTCGTGCTACTGTGTGGAGCTGCTCCACACCACACCTTTCTTCCTCCCCACCCGCAAGAAGCCTTCCCCCTATTCCAGCCCACACAGAGCTCTCTTCTCCCTGAAATCTTTTTGCCACCATAGTCACAATCACTCGATTTAACACTTCTCACTGAAGGGGCTTGGTTGCTATTGAATTGCAGAATCTCGAAGCTGGAAGTGATTTCCAAGATTCTCCAATCTAGTCCTCATTTAAGGCTTGAATCACTTTTGCAGCATGCCTTACATGAGGTTACCCAGCCTCTGCTTGAATGCTCTCAGGATTAGGGAGCTTTCATCTTCACTAAGTAGCTAGCTTTTGTGCAACTGCTCCGTGAGAAAATTCTCCCTTGTTTAGAGCTTCAGCCTGTCTTCCTGCAACTTCAGTCCATTGCTGTACTGCTTCTGGGTCCATGGACAAGTTGCATCTTCAGTCCACATGGCAGCCCTTCATTTGTTTAAGACACATCTTGCTCCCCATCCCCCATGACTCCTCCTTTCCATTGTTAACTATCCGAGTTCCTGCAGCTGTTGCTCTTGGGACATGCTTTTGAATCCACTCCCAGTGTGGGTTGCATTTCCCCCTAAGAAAAACTGGGGTTTGTCATTGCTCCTCCCAAAGTCTGATGATCACAACTGAACCAGATCCTCCAGGATGGCCCTGTCAGTGCCAAGCACTCTGCACAGGTCTGTTAACAGGATGGAAGGTCATGTAAGCTACTGTGGCAGTCAGGGCACACAGATGATTTGTGTTGCGCTTCCAGTCAGACCTAAGTCCCCAAGTCTTTTTCACATTTTCCCCATCCTGTCCCTGTGCAGTTGCTTTTTTTGGCCCTTAGCATAGGATGAAATGCTGGGCAGGCCAGGGCTCTGAGCCAGCTGCCAGGTTCCCAAGTGAGACTTCAGACTAGTGCTCACTCTTTGTAATAATTAAGGGCTTTACCCCAAACCTGTCCCAGTGCTAGTCAACCAAAGTGCTCTTGGCATTTTGAGTGGGACAATTCCTGTACCTGTTAGAATCCCTGGGGCCTTCTGATTAAATGCCAGTAGTACCCTCTTGTCTGGGTGCTATTTGTGACATCAAAAAATGCCTCAAATGCCTCCCAGTCTTCCCAGATGGCCCTGAAGGGAAAGTAGTGATTCCCTTCCCTCCAGCATGGAAGCCTCTGGCACTTCTCTGACCACTTTGTCTGAGCAGCTCATTCCCTGATGGTTAAACCTTCCCACCCTGGTTCTGACCTGACTGAAGGCCCTCCCAGGCCCAGCCTCTGCACCAGCCTGTGAGGTGAAAGATGAAAGAGCATTCTTATGCTTAATTAATATGTGTTAGGGATGACTTCCTAACCAGGTTCTAAGCTCTTTGGAGGGGCTGAATCTGCCTTTGTCCCTTTGTATATACACCCCCTACCAGGCACAAGGTAGGTTCTAACTGATTGATTGATTCAGTTGGACAGAGGATAATTGCAACAAAGATCTGAGGGGTCCAGGTAAGGCCTCTCCCTTCCCCTGGCATCTGCTAACCCTACCTCCATCTTTTCCCTGCAGGAGCCCCCCAAGCTTGCCAAAGGCACAGCCAAGCCCAGCAGCTCAGGCAAGGATGGTGGAGGCGAGAACACCGAGGAGGTAACGAATGTAGGCACTGCCCTAGTTGTGGTACAGGTGTCAGCTTCAACTCTTTGATGGCTCGTGGGGTAAGGGATCCCAGGGCCTGGAAGTTACCTAGGCAGAAGGGAAGGAAGCTTCTATAGCCTAGGAGGGACCTGGACAGCCCATCTAGACCACCCTCAAGCAAGATTTCCTTTTGGCTAGTGTAGACCACATAAGCTGTCTGGGTCTTCAAATTCCTCAGAGATTCCTATGAGAGTTGTTTCTCTGTCTATCAATTTTGAGTGTTCAGAATTCCTTTTTCTTATGGCAAAAAGCAGAGGGATCTGGGGTCCTGGGGAGAAGGGGAAAAGTCCACAGGTGCTTGATGGGTGACAAGGACTTCAGCATGGCTCTGGGTGGGGCAGGGGGTTGGAAGTGGCTGGTGTCCCTGAGTCGGGCAGGACTACCCTTGGTCTATCAAATGGGAGCATGACTGAAGGACAGTCCTGAGCAGAGGTCAGTACAACTCAGCAATCTCAGGCTATAAAGCAATAAATGGCAAGCTGAGAGAACACCAGAGTAGGGAGGGACTTAAGGAAGTCCAGAGCATGTCCATGAAAGTTTGAGGGTGTGCATAGTGGGTGCTTTGGATGGCAGATCATCCTGTGAATGTGTCCAGTGAGCACCCACCACATCCTACCTGGAAGCTGGTGATCGGTGCTTTTTCTGCTTCCTCCCTCCTGTGTTATGGGCACGTCTTGTGGTTTTCTGAGAGAAGAGATTGATTAACAAGTGTTTGGGGTTAACTATTTTAGGTTTTTCTGGGTACTTCTGGTCCCTATCACCTCTAAAAAGATCCAAGTATTTTCACACCTGTGACCATTGTTTTAGGCCTCACTTGAGTAATCAGAAGAAGGATAGGTTTTTCCTGTTTTACAGACGTGTAAGCTGAGGACCACAGAAGAGAAATTACTTCCTCTGCCTTATAGAGTAGTCTGAATGTCTGGAATAATCTTTATCACTCAGTACTGTGGCCATTTGTTCCCATCTGCTTCTCTCTCACCACCCCAAACTGTAGGGAGGGAGCTATGTGTTACTCTTCATTGCTGCTTCCCCACACCTGTGTCCTCACACATTTGGTTCATAGTAAGTGCTTTTGGGAAGACACTCTGGGCTGTGTCTCCTCTTCAAGAATGAGGACATTTGTGGGTCCCACAGGGAAGGTGGTTGCTGGCAAATGACATTTGAAGCAGAAAGAGAGACTTAGAAACAGGATTTAAAGGGAAAGAAGGGAATATTTAGGAGGCCGTTCCTACCTTTTGCCTACTCCTACTTTTTTAGTTATTAGATAGATTGGATGTCATTTTCTTAAAGCAGCCTTCTTTGGCCAGTCACCCCCATCCCCAAGATGTGGTCAGGGCTCCTGTTAGTTGCTCTTTTGGCACCCAGTACTATGGTAGCACCTAACCACAATTTTAATTAAATAGGAAAAATTCCTTGTGACTTCGTTGTTTATCAGCTGTCTCCTGTGTTAGTGCAGGAGGTCCACGAGGCTCTGGTTTACTGCTGACGGGCCTGGTATAGTGGGGCCACCCAGCATTTGAATGCATTAGTGAGTGAATAAGTAAATGAGTGAATGAATAAATTAAGGTCCTCTCCTGGAAAGGACCTTAGGGTCTAACCCTGTCATTTCATAGATGGGAAAATGAAGGTTTGAACAGATTAAGAAGTATGCTGAGACCAACTGCCACAGTTTGTCCACACTGCCTTTTGGACAAATATGCCCAAGGTAGTTGGTCTGTTTCAAGCCCTCTGGAAAAAAAGGGTGTTGAGTTCACCTTGGGCTGTTTTGTGAAAGGCTGCTCAGGGCTCACCTGTATGAGGCAGCTGCAGGAATTCTGTTCTGTGACTTGCCAGAAACGTACCCACATACGGGATGGGAGGGAGATGCTGGAGAAGCTGGGGCCAGGCTGTGAGGCTGTGGTCTTCAGAAGTTGTTTGGCACAGTCCTTCCCTTGCCTTTTTTCTAGTCCAGAATTTTGGGCTCTTCCAGCCAGATTTGCTCTGTGTCAAGCATTTAACAGCCTTTCTAATTGATCTAATAATTATGGCAGCCAATATTTATTTTATTGAGCAGTTACTTTGTATTAGTTTCCTAGGGATGCCGTAACAAATTACTACCAATTCAGTGGCTTAAAACAACAGAAATTTATTCTCTCACAGTTGTGGAAGCCAGAAGTCTGAAATCAAGATGTCAACAGGGCTATGTCCTTCTGAGGTTCTAGGAAAGAATCCACTCCTTGCCTTTCTCCTAGCTTCTTGTGGCTTTTGGCAATCTTTGGCATTCCTTCGCTTGGATCACTTCAGTCTCTACCTCTGTCTTCACACAGCATGCTGCCCATGTGTCTCTGTCTAAATTTTCCTCTTGTAAGGACATCAGTCGTATTGGACTTAGGGCTCACCCTACTCCAGTATGACCACTATTTAACTTGATTACATCTGCGAAGACCCTGTTTCCAAATAAGGTCACATTCACATATTTTGAGTGGACATGAATTTGGTGGGACACTGTACCCAGTACACTGTGCACCAGGCACTGTATTAAATACTTAGCATGCATTGTCTCATTTAACCTTTACAACACTCTTGAGGTTGTTCAGTTATTATCATCCCCATTTTACAAATGAAACTGAGGCTTAAGACTCTTTAAAGATTTTGTTGTTGTTGTTTTGTTTTGTTTTGTTTTTTTTGAGACAGAACCTTGCTCTGTCAACCTGGCTAGAGTACAGTGGTGTCATCATAGCTCACTGCAACCTCAAATCTCAAGTGATCCTCCTGCCTCAGCCTTTCAGATAGCTGGGACTACAGGTGCACACCACCTCGCTTGGCTAAGTTTTTAAATATTTTTTTGTAGAGATGGGGGATCTTGAACTCTTGACCTCAAGCGATCCTCCTGCCTTGGCCTCCCAGAGTACTAGGATTACTGGCGTGAGCCACCGTGCTTGGCCTTAAAGATGTTAAATAGCTTTTACAGAGTGAGTAAAGGCAGAGCTAGAATTCTACCCAGGTCTGTGTGGCTCAGGAGCAGGTTCTCTTGTGGTCTTAATGAAGTGATATGCTGGTTCTAAGATTCTAGAAGAGAATCCTAGAATGAAAAGGAGGCTTGGGAGATCAGTTGAGATTCCCTGTGACCTGCTTCTGCAGGTAAGAGTCTTTCTTGATCTGTCTCTGGAGAAAATAATTCAGTGTTTGGACTCCTCTGTGTGCTGGTGCCTTGTCTTAAGTTCTGGGAGCAGGGACAGAAGGAAGAGGAAATTATCCCAGTCTCCCCACTTTAGCTTGTCCCCTCTGAGGCCAGAGTTGTTACCCTAAAAGCCTTTTGGGGCTTATCAGTCCTCCACTTAAAAACCTCTCTTGACATTTCATTGCTTGCAAGTTAAAATCCAAACTTGCTAGGCGTGGCA
Organism: Cheirogaleus major; assembly: GCA_963574435.1. Classification (NCBI taxonomy): domain Eukaryota; kingdom Metazoa; phylum Chordata; class Mammalia; order Primates; family Cheirogaleidae; genus Cheirogaleus; species Cheirogaleus major. Next base: position 19,013 of record CAUYPO010013077.1, read on the forward strand.
CCCTTGGCCCTTCTGAGCTGGCCCCACCCCATTCTTCTAGTACCTATCCTGGCTTCTTGTCCCACTGAACTTCCCATCTTCTGATATGACAAGCTCTTTTATGACTCAGAGCCCTCAGATGTGGCTCCATTGGCCTGGATTGCTTTATCTCTCTCCTTTCTATTTTTGCCTATTAAACTCACGTTTATCCTTTAAGAGCCACGTCAAAAGCCACCTCTTCAGGGACATTTTCCCTAATTCTTCCAGGCAGAGTTTGTAACTCAGCCCTCTATGTTTCTATATCCTTTGTGACTCTCTGTTCTTGCATGTCCCTTGTACTAATAGTTGCATTTGTATCTATCCCGCCTACTGGACTGTGAGCCCTTTGAAAGCAAGGGCCATGTCTTAGTCACTTTTTAATCTTTTTTTTAATGGTGTAGTATTTACATATAAACTTTTAATCTTTAATGCTTAACATGATGTTTAGTGAATAAATGAAGGAAGGAAAGAATTAAGCACAGGTAGATAGAGCTCTAGATGGCACCATGGGAGAGAATACCTCTATGATTTTGAGGAGTTTTAAGCTAAAATGACCTTCATTTATTAGGCCAGTTAGTTAATTATGCAAAAGATATAACATTAAATCTTTGCATTTTTTTGTTAATTTTATGTTTCACCTTTCTCTTATACTTTCTATGGTGTTTATATTTCTAGCTCTTATTTTATTTATATTTAAATATTTGGGTTTAATTATTAGTGGTGGCTGTGTTAGGATCAGGTTGGGCCAGGATTGGTTCAGAGTGGGCAAGTTTAATTGGCATTTCCTGAGTGTGAGCATGGTGCACAAATTGAGAGTGGTACTCAACTGCTGGAGAACCAAACCTAGGAAGGCTTCTTGGAGTATGGATCTTGCTGAGAGTTTGGAAGTAGAAGAAAGAGGTACTTCAGGCAGGGGAGATGGCCTCTACAGAGTCCCAGAAGTGGGACTGGGCAGGACAAAGTAAGCAGTAGAGGGCAGATTGGCCAGCTTGCCTTTGGTCAGCGTCCACCCCTGCCGTGATGCCTGTAGAAGCTTCTCAGGGGACTCACTAGCCTCCTACCCCCAACCCAGGTGGGTGGAAGAGAAGTCAGAAGCTGGAGCTTTTAGGAGAAGCATTTGAACTTGTGAGTTGAAGTGAGTGGCTGACATATCCCCCTAGGTCCTTTCTGACAAGCATGTTTCCTAGTGAAGGGTGAACAGACAGTGGACGCCTTGTTGGGGATTGGCAGTGAGGGGCTTTGCTGGCTGACTAGCCTCTCAGATGCTTCTTGTATTTGGGGTCTGGGAGCCAGTGGTCCTTATAAGACCAGGGTGGCCCAGTGGAGTTGGGGCAGGGCGGACTAAGCCCACTCAGCTGCTCCTGGCCACTCTAGCCTTCAATAACAAAATCCTAGCATGGAAGGAACCTCAGGCATCTGGCTTTTTGGGTGGTTTTTTTGGACATTATTTTTTTTAGCCATACAACCTTCTATTCTCTTGAAACCTTCCTTGGAGAATGGTTGGAAAACCACTGATCTAGTCCAACCCCCTCCTTAATGGCAGAGACAATTGAAGGCTTGCTTTTTCCCTTCTGGGAAGAATGCCTCCTTTCTCTGGCTGTCCTCTCAGTATGAGGTTCATGGTGGTGCAGGGTATCTGCATCTTACCTGGGAGGACAGAGACAGACATGTTCTTCCTTGGAGTCCCTTACCTTAGTATCACTGACATTTCTCCCTCCTGACTTTGTTCCTGATGCTATACAGAGCTCTATTCTGAGGGCTCCTGAGTTGGGACAGGAGAGGAAAGGCATGTGGGGAAGAGCCTGGGCAGGAACTGAGGGCCTTGGCTGCTGGTCAATCATCCAACCAAACATTCACTGAATGCCTGTTAGGTGCCAGTGCTGGGGGGATCCAGAGGGGTGCAAACCAGGGCCCTGGCTCTCAGGGGACTTACTATCTAGTCAAGGGGATGACACATGAACAGACTGAGCAAGAGGTGTCACTAGGGCATGCACAATCACAGAGTCAGTGGAACAGACAAGTAGAATCGGGGGTGGGAAGTGGGCACCCAAGGGCTGGAATGATCTGAGAAGACTTCTTGGAAGAAGGTGGGACTTAAGCTGAGTCTGGAAAGATGCAGTGATTTCATAGGTCCCCCATTTTCTTTTTTTTTTCCCTCCTAGGGGTGGGACAGAGGGGGGGCAGGGGTTCCCCATTTTCAAAGGAGGAGGATAATGGACTCAAAGGAACATTTGAGGTATGCTAGCTTAAGAAGGAATTTTCAGGCTGCATTCCTAAAATCCAGGTATAAGAAATAATAGTAATTATATTATAGTAGTAGTAGAAGATAATCTTATAAAATGCTTCCTATGTGTCACGTACTGTTCATTTCAATCCTTATTATAGCCCTATAAGGTAGGTTCTATTGCTGTCCCCATTTTATAGATGAGGAAACTGAGGCACAGAAAAGCCATATGACTTTCTGGAGGTTGCACAGCTAATATGTGGCAGAGCCAGGAGTCGAACCCAGGCAGGCAGTCTGGCCTGAGTGTGTTCTTGAGAACTGAGCTTCACAGAGAATGTTTTGGTTGTTCCTAAGGCAGGAAAATAGAGGCATGAAGCAGGAGAGGGTCTGGAGGCACACAAAGCGCTGGTCCACCAACTTTCTACCTTTCTCCCACTGCCCCTCCCCAAGGTGTGACTCGTCTGCCATAGATAGACAGGGAGACCCCAGACTCTGGGGTGTCTTGCACTGTCTAGCTAAAGTCACACTGGCTTAGTGCTGGTAAGGAGAGGGGTATGATGACTGACTTGCCCCCTTCCTCATTCCCCTAGTCAGGTGGTTGTGAGGCAGAAGAGAAAGCAAGATGGCCAGAGCGGTAATGTGCCACACTGACCTACAGTCCTGCCCAGATTGGACCTAGTACTCCTCTTCCATTCTCTCATCCCCAGATAGGTCATAAGCTTGATGTAATTGTTTTATAAAAAATTCAGAGTATGCAAAGGATAATATCTCTGTCTTCCTCCCCTCTCCCATCCCAGAGGATTTCAAATTATTCCATTCTTATGGTAAGGAGTAAGAATTTGGGGTCAAAAATAAGTTAGGGCATACTTTAACTAAAAGAGTGGAACTGGAATGTTCCTAACACAAAGAAATGATAAATGCTTGAGGTGATACCCCAGTTACCTTGATTTGATTAATATACATTGTATGCCTGTTATCAAAATATCACATGTACCCCATAAATATATATAACTATTATGTACTGATAATTACAAATAAAAGATTAACTAAAAAAAAAAAAAAAAAAGAATTTGAGATGGGGCTGGAGAGAAGGAGGATGGCAGGTATGAAGACACCAGGTCACCTTTTCCTGTGGCATAGGTACCCAGCTGGACATGATTCTCTCCTTGGTCCTAGGGCCATCTCTGGTTAGGGGCAAAGGCTGTTCTAGAGCTCAGCCTCTCTTCTGTCCCAACAGGGGGTTACCTGGACAGTCCAGGAATGTCTGTGGGCAGACAGCCCTGCAAAACACCTGTGTTTAGGCTTTGGAAAATGGGCTTCCTGGGGCTCTGACACCCACGTCTCTGGGATAGCTGTATTTTCCACATTAAAAAAGCAGTGTCAGCTTGTAGAAAATTTAGAAAAGTGGAAAAAAGTAATCTATAATTCTACTACTATAGGAGATAGTCATTAATACAATGGTGGACTTGTTTTTCCCTTTTCTGAAGTTTTTGGTTCTGTGCATGTTTTAATGTGGGTGAGCTCATTTTGCATATATAGTTTGTATTGTCCTTATTTAACTTAGCATAGGAAGCTATTTTCTGTCAATTATGTAGTTTTAGGCTTTTTGTTTTGTTATACATTTTTATCATTATGGCCAGGCTCAGTGGCTGACACCTATAATCCTAGCAGTTTGGGAAGCTGAGGCAGGAGGATCTTTTTTTTTTTTTTTTTTTTTTTTGAAGTTGGGGAGTGAGAAGGGGGGTTCAATTTCCTTTTTTTTTAAGACAGAATATCACTCTGTCACCCTGGGTAGAGTGCAATGACATCATTGTAGCTCACTGCAGCCTCAAACCCTGGGCTCAAGCGATCCTCCTGCCTCCCAAGTAGCTGGGACTATAGATGTGGGCCACAGTGCCTGGCTAATTTTTCTATTTTTTCTTTTTTAGTAGAGATGGGTTCTCACTCTTGCTCAAACTGGTCTTGAACTCCTGAGCTCAAGCAATCCTCCCACCTCAGCCTCCCAGAGTGCTAGGATTATAGGCGTGAGCCACCGCACCTAGCCGGATCTCTTGAGGCCAGGAGTTTGAGACCAGCCTAAGCAACATAGTTCAACCCTGTCTCTACAAAAAATTTTTTAAAATTAGCTGGGCATGGTAGCATGCACCTGTAATCTTAGTTACTTGGGAGGCTGAGGTAGGAGGAGGATCGCTTGAGCCCCAGGAGTTTGAAGTTACAGTGAGTTATGATGATGCCACTGCACTCTAGCCCAGGCAACAGAGTGAGACCCTGTTTCTTGAGAAAAAAAAAAAAAATTATCACTATGATAACTCAGACATTCAGAAAATCGAAACTACTATTGGGCTTGTAATGAAAAGTGCAGCCCCTACCCTGCTCCAGGCCACTCTCCTCCCATTGCTCTGTGGCAACCACTTTCCACTGCAAGCTGTTTTTTCAGAGATTGAGTTTTATATTTCCAAATTAGATTCTTTTACTACTTTAAAAAAATTTTTTTTTGAGATTTAGATATTATCTATTGACTTTCTACTGTGGAAAATTAAGGCCTCGGTGTTCTTATGCTCTATGTAGACATTTCTCCTCCTCCCAAAATACTTATCACCAACTTGGAGTCAATTACTAAGACTATAAAATATTTTTCACAGCTGAATATATTTTTCACAGTTGTGATTACATTTATTACGTACTTTTTTTTTTTTTTTTTGAGACAGAGTTTCACTCTGTTGCCCAGGTTAGAGTGCCATGATGTCAGCCTAGCTCACAGCAACCTCAAACTCCTGGGTTCAAGCGATCCTTCTGCCTCAGCCTCCTGAGCAGCTGGGACTACAGGCATGCACCACCATGCCCGGCTAATTTTTTCTATGTATTTTTAGTTGGCCAATTAATTTCTTTCTATTTTTAGTAGAGACAGTGTCTCGCTCTTGCTCAGGCTGGTTTTGAACTCCTGACCTTGAGCGGTCCTCCTGCCTCAGCCTCCCAGAGTGCTAGGATTACAGGTGTATTACGTACTTTTCATAAACATAATTTTAACTCCATGATATTCCATTTATTTTCTGTTATAAATGAGGCTGCTAAAAGTATTTGTGCACAAAGCTTTTTATAAAATTTAGGATTCTTTTTTTGGGGGAAGACAAAGTCTTGCTTTGTCACCTGGGCTAGAGTGCCTCCCAAGTAGCTAGGACTACAGGCGTGCACCACCACACCCGGCTAATTTTTTTATATTTTGTAGAGATGGGGTCTCACTCTTGCTCAGGCTGGTCTTGTACTCCTGACCTCAAGCAATCTTCCTGCCTCTGCCCCCCAAAGTGCTAGGATTATAGCTGTGAGTCACCCTGCGCCTAGCCAAAATTTAGGATTTTTATTAAGCTAACTTTCTAGTAGTTAAACTCCTGAGGCATGGGAATTACTTTTTTTCCTCTACCTTTTAATTGAAGAATGTCACACATTCAATAAAGTAATCTTAGGTGTACTACTCAAGGAATCTTTAGGTATGTATATGCTATGCATCACTTCCCAGATCCAGTGAAGATGTAGAATGTTTCCATTACTCAGAGGTTCCTCATGTCTCTTCTCAGTCAGTACCCCCCCACCACTGGCAAGATAACCACTTTTCTGACTTCTCTCACTATTGATCCATCAGATAGTTTTGCCTGTTCATGAACTGGAGGATATTTTTTTATTTTTTTGAGACAGAGTCTCACTCTGTTGCCTGGCTAGAGTGCCATGGTGTCAGCCTAGCTCACGGCAACCTCAAATTCCTGGGCTCAAGCAATCCTTCTACCTCAGCCTCCCAAGTAGCTGGGACTACAGGCATGTGCCACCATGCCCGGCTAATTTATATATATATATATATTTTTTTTTTTTATTGAGACAGAGTCTCACTTTCTTGCCTGGGCTAGAGTGACGTGGCATCAGCCTAGCTCACAGCAACCTCAAACTCCTGGGCTCAAGTGATCCTTCTGCCTCAGCCTTCCAAGTAGCTGGGACTACAGGCATGCGCCACCATGCCCGGCTAATTTTTTCTATATATTTTTAGTTGGCCAATTAATTTCTTTCTATTTTTAGTAGAGATGGGGTCTCACTCTTGCTCAGGCTGGTTTCGAGCTCCTGACCTTGAGTGATCTTCCCATCTTGGCCTCCCAGAGTGGTAGGATTACAAGCGTGAGCCACTGCGCCCAGCCTGGAATGGACATTTTGAAGGCTCTTGATGCACAGGCAGGGGGCATGATTTTGGGAGACATGACTTCTTGACTGTCCCCTGCCAGGGCTAACCCATAGTTATCTCTATGACCCTGGCCTGAGCGCCTTCAGGGCAGGAGACAGATGTTGGCTGCCCAGGCCTGTATAGGCACAAACAGCCTCGGGGGTGGGGGAAGCCCAGGCACAGGGTGGGAGGCATATCTTGGGGAGTGGATTTCAACAGATTACTTGTTTGACCAGGCCCAGCCACAAGCCCAACCCCAGGCCCAGCCGCAGCCACCATCATCCAACAAGCGTCCCAGCAATAGCACGCCACCCCCTACACAGCTCAGCAAAATCAAGTACTCAGGGGGGCCTCAGATTGTCAAGAAGGAGCGACGGCAAAGCTCCTCCCGCTTCAACCTCAGCAAGAACCGGGAGCTGCAGAAGCTTCCTGCCCTGAAAGGTACTTACAGATGGTCAGGGAGCTATTGTATTGAGCCTTGTGGGTACAGGGCATTGGTGGAATGGAGGTTTTGGGGTATTTTGGGGGGAAGGGAGTTCCAGAGAATGTGAGGGAGCAGGATGCTGGCAGGGTGGGCTAAGAGAAAGCTATGGAAGGCAAGCAGGGCATAGCAGTGAAGGGAGGAGAACCTGACTGCTGGGCCCCCCACAGATTCGCCAACTCAGGAGCGGGAGGAGCTGTTTATCCAGAAGCTACGCCAGTGCTGTGTCCTCTTTGACTTCGTGTCAGACCCACTCAGTGACCTCAAATTTAAGGAGGTGAAACGGGCAGGACTCAACGAGATGGTGGAGTACATCACCCATAGCCGTGATGTTGTCACCGAGGCCATTTACCCTGAGGCTGTCACCATGGTGGGCACAGGGAAAGGATGCAGGGGCAGTGGGAGGTTGGGGGTGAAGCCTGGACAGAGCTCTAACCTGGCCCTACCCCTCAGTTTTCAGTGAACCTTTTCCGGACGCTGCCACCTTCATCAAATCCCACCGGGGCCGAATTTGACCCAGAGGAAGATGAGCCCACCCTCGAAGCTGCCTGGCCACATCTCCAGGTACCCGGGCAAGGGGGCTGCCTGGCTCTGGCTGCAGGGAATGGGGGCACTCTGAGGCCTGCAGCAAGGGGGTATCTCCCAGGCCTTGGGACTACCCCCTCAGTGGATGCTCCTTTCCCCCACAGCTTGTGTATGAGTTTTTCTTACGTTTCCTTGAGTCTCCTGATTTCCAGCCAAACATAGCGAAGAAGTACATTGACCAGAAGTTTGTCCTTGCTGTGAGTCCCTCAGGTTCCTGTCCTCCCCACCTCTTTCCATTCCATGAACTCAAGCCCCAAGCCCCACTCCCCTGTGTCCCAGCTTCTCTTTCCCCTTATGCTGACTATATTGGGCTTCAGCTGTGTCTGGCACAAGACTATGAAGAGTTAAAAAAACCTACTCTGCCCTTAAAGAGCTTCCAGCATGATGGAGGGAAACAAATAAGCAACACAGTACCTCTCCCGCCCCCTCAGTGGGGTATGTAAACACGCATACCCAAACAGCACTTTGGGTAGAGCAATGTAATAGAATTGTGAGATTTGTCCCCACTCCCTCTCTCCAGAAAACCTCTGGGCTTCCCCTGGTAGGACAGACCTATGTCACCCTAGCCCCAGCCTTTCCCTGGCTGCTGCTTCACTTCCTGCCTTTCCTCCCTCCTGCTCCCAGCTCCTGGACTTATTTGACAGTGAGGATCCTCGAGAGCGGGACTTCCTCAAGACCATTTTACATCGCATCTATGGCAAGTTTTTGGGGCTCCGGGCTTATATTCGTAGGCAGATCAACCACATCTTCTACAGGTGAGGCCAGGAGCCCAGGCTGAGGAGTAAAGTGAGCTCCTGCAGAGGTGGGGCAAGAACAGGGATATAGGGGGGCTCTGCAGAATGCTGAAGGGACATCAAGAGAGCCCTTTTTCTTCCCTCAGGTTTATCTACGAGACCGAGCATCACAACGGGATTGCTGAGCTCCTAGAGATCCTTGGCAGGTGAGGTGGGGTTGGGACACAGATGCCTGAAAAAGGTTGGGGGATTGGTGCATTCAACTTGACCCTAACAAACCTCCCTTAATTCCTAGCATCATCAATGGCTTTGCCCTGCCCCTTAAGGAAGAGCACAAGATGTTCCTTATCCGTGTCCTGCTTCCCCTTCACAAGGTCAAGTCCCTTAGTGTCTACCACCCTCAGGTGAGCTGCCTTCCTCCTGATGATCCCTAACTCGGGCAGCAGAGAAAAGAGCGGTGGAAAGGTAGTCCAGCTGGGATACGGGAGGCATAGGGAGCACGTGGGATAATTCTTCCTCACACCTCCCCTTCCATTCTGGGATCTTGTTTCTGTGCTCTCTGAGACCTTCTGGGACCTGCACCTCACCTTTCTACCTCAAACTTTTGCAGTTGGCATACTGTGTGGTACAGTTCCTGGAGAAGGAGAGCAGTCTGACTGAGCCGGTAATTCCCTTTCTGGGCCCCAAGGTCTACCACTTACTGTCACCAGCATCACTTGCCAGTCTGTTCCTATTGAGCAGTGCCTTAAGCAGGTGCTCAGGAGCACGTGGCTTTCTCTCTGAAGGAAAAGTGAAGCCTATATATACACTTCTATTAGAAAACAAATCCAAGCCAGAGAAATATGAGCAGTTAGCGGAGGTCATCTAAGCTGTGCCCATGGAGTGGGGGAGAGTGGGCAGGAAAGAGCTTCCTGGGGAAGCAGGCAGGTGTAGAGAATTTTATCCCTGTGTCCTCTTTTCACAGGTGATTGTGGGACTTCTCAAATTTTGGCCCAAGACCCACAGCCCTAAGGAGGTGATGTTCTTGAATGAACTAGAGGAGATTCTGGATGTCATTGAACCTTCAGAGTTCAGCAAAGTGATGGAACCACTCTTCCGCCAGCTTGCCAAATGTGTCTCCAGCCCCCATTTCCAGGTGAGACTCAGACCCAGCATATCCCTGTCCCTGCCTCCCAGAAACCCAGGTCTTGAGTGAAACAAGCAATACCCTCACTGAGTCCCACTTCTCCCCACCAGGTGGCAGAGCGTGCTCTCTATTACTGGAACAATGAGTATATCATGAGCCTGATAAGTGACAATGCGGCCCGAGTCCTCCCCATCATGTTCCCTGCACTCTACAGGAACTCCAAGAGCCACTGGAACAAGTAAGGTGCTGGGGTGGGGATCTGGTTTTGGAACTTTTGAGAGTGTGAAAGAACTAAGGAGCCAGGGGTCTTAACCCGGTCACTCAGTAAGTGAGACTGGTGCCCACTGCATATTGATAGGACCGTGAGGGACTGACTGGAGAAGAAAGATGCCCATGTGAGAGATCTCCATACCAAACAGCAGGGTAGCAGTCTGCATCCTTGGGGGCAGCTATTCTGCAGGTCACATCACAGCTTTGGAGGCATAATTCTATGCTATGGGAAGCTGATGTGATCCTCTTAGACTTAGACGGTATGTGTAAAGAATCCTGGAGTTGTAAAGACTTTACTACTAAAAGCAAGTACATTGTGGTCTATGCAGATGCAGTCCATCATGCTGCTAGGACACCATTAGTGTGGGTTAGAAAGTGGGAAGTGGTGGGAACAAGGTAGGCCTTGGAGCATGGGGTGGGGGAAGGATGGACAGGTAGACCAATATTTGTAAAGACCATGAAATGCCAGTCTCAAGTCACATGACTTGGCCAGAGCTATCTGCTTATACTTTATAGAAGTTTATGAAATGGAAGTAGTAAATGAGAAAACTCCTAACAGAGACACCCCCTAGGAAAGGGCAAATTGGGGTCCTGGCACTAATGACAGGCTCTGGCCTCCTATACCTCATCTTTCTTCTGGGTGGCAGGACAATCCATGGACTGATCTATAATGCCCTGAAGCTGTTTATGGAAATGAATCAGAAGCTGTTTGATGACTGCACACAACAATACAAGGCAGAGAAGCAGAAGTGAGTATCTCTCTCCCTGGGAGACTTTCATCTTTTACCACCAGCTCACTTTGCTCTCTCAAGCCCAGCCCCAATTTTACTTTTGCTCCCCCAGGGGCCGGTTCCGAATGAAGGAAAGGGAAGAGATGTGGCAAAAAATTGAGGAGCTTGCCCGGCTTAATCCCCAGGTGAGGTTTTTCTGCCACTGCTATGAACAGAGGGGCCCATGTTGAGCTGGGGAAGAGTTTGCTGGAGGAGGAATGTGAGGCAAACAGGCCCACAAACGTCTGAAGTGGTTCTCACCGCTCATCCATGCCTCCTCTCGCTCTCAGTATCCCATGTTCCGAGCTCCTCCACCGCTGCCCCCTGTGTACTCGATGGAGACAGAGACCCCCACAGCAGAGGACATCCAGCTTCTGAAGAGGACGGTGGAGACTGAGGCTGTGCAGGTGGGAGGGCATGGGGGGTGGGGTAGATTAGAAATAATAGCTCTGGAAGGGAGAGGAGACAAGAGCAGCAGAGCCAAAGAATAAGGGGAGGAAACAACAGAATTCACTGGGAATTGGTCACCATTCCTCTCCTCCCTGTCCACACACAGATGCTAAAGGACATCAAGAAGGAGAAAGTGCTGCTGCGGAGGAAGTCAGAGCTGCCCCAGGATGTGTATACCATCAAGGCACTGGAGGCGCACAAGCGGGCGGAAGAGTTCCTAACTGCCAGCCAGGAGGCTCTCTGACCCCCTCACCTTCCCACCACAGGGCCACAGCCCACTCAGCCCTGGGACGCTGCCCTAGCCCTCCACCCTCTGTTCCCTACTGGCTGATTTGGGGCAAGGCAGCGCCTCTGTAGCTATTCTGTGGAGGGGATATGGGCACTGGAAGCAGGGACACCAACAGAGTGGTCCCTCTTCTCCCTAAAATGTGTTCATGCCTCCCTGTGGCTAGTACGGAGAGGCTGAGCACTCAGATGCTCAGTGCTCAGACAACCTGGGGATGCCTGTTCCCCTTCTGTTCCTAACCCCACAGCTACTTGAGGCTGCTCTGAGAAATACACAAACAGGAATACATACGCTCTTCTATTCTTCCCTTCATTCTCATTTGAGTTCTCTCCTCCTCTCTCTCCCCTGCAGAGGCATGTAGGGAACAGCAGGAGATTATTCTCACCAAAGTTATGTCAAGCCCAACTGGCCCCTGGAGTGAGTAGCTGGAGGGAAGCCAATCCCCAGCAGCACAAATAGGCCCCCAGCCCCAGCAGTGTTGATGGGGGTATGTTATGTCCTCTTTCCCACTACCTGACCAAGACAACATGGGAGGTCAAAATGAGAAAAGTATATGCTATGGACAATAAGTGATGAATATAGGGCCCAGATGGACAAGAGGGAGGATGAGAAAATACCCTACCCTGTGCCCCCTCTTTGGTCAGCAGCAGCCCTGGGATTACAAACATGGAAGGGACCACCCTGGGGCTGATTGCTTTCCTATGCTATTGGTTCTCATAGCTAGAAAGAAGGAAGCAGGGAGCAGTGCCCCAAGCATAGCTCCTGCCAACACCTATTTATTTCCTCGTTTCTGCTGATGCTGGAAAAGCCTTCACTTGTCTCTTTTAGGACCTTGGAGGGGCAAGGGGCTGAGAAGGGCTGGACCCAGGTTCCAGGGGCACAGGCAGTATGGCTTTTGGCTGTGTACATAGGGTGCTTTATTCTCCACAGAGTGATACATGCTAAGGTGGGTTGGGCTTGGCCGATGTCCCCTTATGTACAGAACTGAATAAAGTGGGTCTCTGAGAAGGAGTCTGATTTGCCTTGATGTGAAAAGGGAGACAGTGAGGATGGAGATGGACATTACAACCAGGGATGTGTTCAGTCCTCTGCTGGTTCTGGCCTGGAATGTAGGGAGATAAGGCAGCTCTCAGTGTGGTCACTTCCAGGCAGGGGACGCCTGCCGGGCTTGGAGGGCTTTCTGTACCACATCTTCCCACTGGGCATCCGATATCTCCCGAGCCCAGGCAGGAACCCCTGGTGCAGGCAGGCTTACTCCAGCCATCGTCCTTTTCACCAGCTCTACGTGTTCTGAAATCACAGCCAGAGACCAGTTAGGGGATAGAAACAATGGGACAAGTTGCCCTTCCCAATCCTTGAACCAACTCAGAGCCTTTGGGCTGGTGGGGGTCACCAAATCCATCTTGTTATGTCTAGACAAGCCTGCCCATCCCCAAGTCTAGCAGAATAACATTTCACCTGGATGCCAAAGTCTGCAGAATCTTAGTTTATAAACTGTGTTTTTAGAAATAAGGTGTTCCCCTGTAACTTCCTTCTACTGACTCAGCCCCCTCCATTTCCTTCATAATTATTCCAGAATGAAAGAATGGTCTCTTTTACCTGGGTCCATGGGAATAGAACTGTGGTTGCTCAATGCTGTAGCGCCACCCTCATCTTCATCCTCACTCTCTAATGGTGGGTCTGGCAAATGAAGCCCCAGGGCCTACGGAGCCAGAGAGAAGACAGTTCAGGTCCAGCCTTTCAGGAATTCTAGCTTCACCTACTCAAGAACACCCTCCTCCACCATACCTGGATCCGATCCTGAATGTCAGCAACTACATCTTCTCCATCTCCCACTGGCGCCAGCTCTACCTCTTCTTGTTCAGGATCTTGGTTGAGGGGCTGGTAGGAGTAGCCAGCTGGGCCTGCCCCCGTTTCCTCCTGCTCTTCCTCAGGCTCCTCACTGCTCCAATCCCCAGTGCCTTCTGAAGGGCCCTGATGTGGCCCCAGTTCCTCAGTCTGATTGGGGAAGATACGCTCAGGGCCCATGGTGTCTCCCCCTAGAACGACTGCTGCCATCCGGGCAGGGGCTGTAAGAACAGGGAGGCAGGAGGATAGGGCCTGGATGAAACTACATTCATTCTCTCATCCAGCACGTAGTGATCTCCTTTTGAGTCTACAAAACCAGCTCCCATCCCCAAGGTTCTTGCATCCCCCTCCCTTCCACTCCCTTCACTCTCTTAACTCTCCGAGTCGGGGCTCTTATGTTCAACAAGGCCTCACCCGCCTTGCTCTGCCAATTCCTTGATAAGCCCAACCGGAGGCCCTGCAACCCCCTAAAAGACACCCTTACCAGAAACCCGCCCCCGCTTGGGAATCCCGGGTCACCAGACGGGGCGTACCCGCCCCTTCTCCCCTCTCCTAGGGGTTCCCCTTTGTACCGCCTGACAGACGCCCTCCAGGCCTCGGGGCGGCGTCCCCCACCCGCCCCACTGAGTCTCCGCGCTGGTGTCTCCGCGCGCCTCACCCGCTCAGAGCCCGCGGCCGAACCCGCACCTTCACTTCCGGCGGGGCAGGACGTGCCGGGGAGCCTAGTCCTCCAGCCCCGCCCCATGCTCATGATTGACGCTAGCGAGGACGAGGAGTCCGCCCCTTGCCCGCCTCCGCCATCCCCCGCCCAGGAAACAAAGGACTGCATTACCCAGCGACCCCCTCGGGCTCGACACATATCTGCACATGCGCAGAATCTCTCCTTCGGCGCTTGCCCACTCCGCCGCCCTCACGTCCCTCGGGAAACCTTCGGACTACAAGTCCCGGAAGGCTTCGGTCACTTAGCTCCGACTGCACGCGCGCGCACAGCTGCCCGCCGGAAGGACGGAGCCTGGCAGTGTTTATCTCGTTGGGGACCGAGGCGTCGGTTGGCGCGCAACGGGTTCTAGGCTGCAGGCAGCGCGAGGACCCGCGGCCCCGCCCCGGCCCGGCCTGGCAGGTAGCCTGGGATGGGTTGAGGGGAAGGAAGAATTGGGGAGGGGCTGGGGTCGCCCATACCTACCGCTGGAGTCGCGGGGGAGGGGCCTGAGAGTGATGAGGTGGGGGTGGGGAGTGAACTAGGGGGATGATGGGAGAGTGTTAATGGGGAAAGCAGGGCTGGGGGAGGATGCTGAGGAGACCAGTGGAAGAGACCAGTGCAAGAGGGGCTGGAGGAGGCACTGAAGGAAATCGCAAGGAAGACTGGGTTATGAAGAGAACGGGGAAGCTGAACATAATGGAAGCGGCGAGGGGTGGAGGGTGGTGCCTGGCTTTGTGGGGGATGGGAGGCTGGGGTGTCTAGAAGAAGACAGGGATAGTCATATTCAGGGAAGAATATATGTGGTCAGTACATGTTAATTTTTCTTCCTTTAGTGGAGGTGGGAAAATGGAGGGCTGTTGGGTGGAGCTTGAAGTGGTGGGAGAAGGAAAAATGGGAAAACTGCAAAGCTCTCAGGAGATGAAGAAGTGGGAAGTCTCAATTGCAAGAGACCAGAAAGAGGGGTAGATACATTAAGGAGATCGAAAAAGCTTGAAAATGCATTAGTTATGGAGGATCAGAGAGACCCAGAGATAAAAGAAGCCCCTAAGACCCTAGGGGCTTTTTCTCCTTGAGTTTGAGTTGTCCTTGTGGAGGAGAAACTAAGATTTTGTCTTTACCTTTGGTTGGCATTGCTTATCTCTTCTCCTGTGCGTTTTTTACTTTACCTTGACCTATCAGAAAGCGCGGGGCGGGGGGGGGGGGCGCGGAGGGGGGAGAGAATAGAGGAGGCCAGGAGGGAAGATGAAAGACTTCAATTCTTAAGCCCTTGGATCTCCTAACGGTGCGGACAAGCCCAGATCCAAGATATTCTGGATTGAGAGCAGGAGTAATGAAGTGAGAGTAGCTTCCTGCTGGAGCTATTTCAGGTTGGGTAGGGTGGCTATTTAAAGCATGGGGTGTGGGGTTGGGGGAGGTTGGGTGGGTGGGACTGGCAAGCCAGCTGAAAACCACATCTCTTTCCTGCAAGGGGCCTGCCTCCCTTATTTGAGCTTTTTTTGTGCCTAAGGTTCTGCTTGGCCCACCCTTCTGCCAGGGCTTCTTGAATAGGGAGCAGATGATCCACCCAAACCCAAGCAGGTGCCTGGCAGCAAAGGCATTGCCAGTTTCGAGAGGATTTGCCTGAAAGAGCCCTCAAGTGTACCCATTATCACTAGGTTGGCAGGTTGTCTTTAAGAGACCATGACCTTTCATGCTAGGTCTTTCTCATGTCCCACTCAAAGGCATTTTTGCCTCCCTTCTCCTTTCCAGTGCACATCCCCACCCCTGTCCCCCTTTCATGGACCCAAGGTGGGGAAGAACTGCTGGAAATGGCTTGTTTTCTACCGAGATAGCAGGGTTGGGGAAGTGGCAAGAGGAGAAAAACCCTCCTCCCAACCCCCACCCCATTGCCAATCCCAAGCATACACATACCTTTCTGGCGTACGTTCCTGGTCCTGGCAACATACCAGGCACAGCTGTGGGAGGAACTCCTTGTGCTTGTGGGGTGCCCTGGGTGACCCCGATGACAACAGCTCAGCTTGACAAGAGCTCCCTGTGAGGGGCTAACCAACTGTAGTAACATGGAGGTCCCTGTCCTGGATCAATCCCACCCTATCCTGGGTAGGGGCATTGTTCCACTCTAAGAGCCTAAAAGCTTTTCTGCTTTGAAGCACCCGTGCCAGCTTTCAATGGACTGTCTGGGGCTGGCTGAGCTATTAATAGCTGTGAGTATTTTGAGATCCCTTTCCCTACCTTAAAGAACACAGAGATTCTTAGAGAGGTGGCAGTAAGCAGAGCAGAGACAAGAAAACATACCCGGCCTGGGAAGGGGGCTTAAAGTTTGTTCCAAGATGGGGACAGAGTGGAGCCTCCAGGAGTAGGGGATGACCACGATCAGCAGATTCTAAGCTGGCAATCAGGTTGGAGTGGCCCCACCCTTTGCTGTTGGAGAACACAGGGCCAGAGCTAGCTCTTGACTTCATCAGGTCCCCTGGGCCAGCTCCTTGACCTCGGCAGGTCCCTTGGGCCAGGGCCAGCCACCTGAGCTATGACTAGTGTCCCTGCAGAGGGGTGGTGTGGGAGGGCCACCAGGGTGACACTTGGAGGCAAGTGCTAGTCCTGGACAGAGTCACAGTGAGCTGGGAAGAAGTCTTGCCTCAGAAGCCCGTGGCCCTGACTTGTGTGCAGGTAGCAGAGGCAGCAGGCCGTGCCGGGGGGGCATGTTGCTGTAACCAGTGGCCCAGGGGATGTTACGGTGGACAGTGCACCTGGAGGGCGGGCCCCGCAGGGTGAACCATGCTGCAGTGGCTGTTGGGCACCGGGTATACTCCTTCGGGGGTTACTGCTCTGGTGAAGACTATGAGACACTGCGTCAGATAGATGTGCACATTTTCAATGCAGGTAAGCCAACGTTGGGACTGTCCCTGGGTGCCCACATCAGGGAGGGAAATGGGTGGCTGAATGAGGTTTGGTGGTGGTCCCTGTGGCCAAGGGGATTGGTTTGGGGAAAGGTGGACAGCCTGGAGGGAGGTTCCCAGGGCTGAGCAGAGCTGTGCCCACAGTGTCCTTGCGTTGGACAAAGCTGCCCCCAGTGAGGCCGGCCATCCGCGGGCAGGCTCCTGTGGTCCCCTACATGCGGTATGGACACTCAACCGTCCTCATCGACGACATGGTCTTCCTTTGGGGCGGGCGGAATGACACCGAAGGGGCCTGCAATGTGCTCTATGCCTTTGATGTCAGTGAGTATGCATCTCAAGAGAGGCTATATTCTGCCACATGGTGCCTCAGGGGCCCAGGAAAGGCTTGGGTTGGGGTGGCTGGGGAATAAGGCACCCCAGAATTTAGGAGGGAGTGTCAGAGGTTGCTTACCTGGGCTATTCTCTCACCTTCTTCAGATGCTCACAAATGGTCCACACCCCGAGTGTCTGGAACAGTTCCTGGGGCCCGGGATGGACATTCGGCTTGTGTCCTGGGCAAGATCATGTACATTTTCGGGGGCTACGAACAGCTGGTAGGTCTGGGAAGAAACTAGAGGTCTCTGGTGGGAATGAGAAAGAGGAATGAGAATTTAGGGTGGTGGAATGGGAGGCTTTGGTTTGTTTGCAGGTTTTGAGGGGAGAGATAGAGGGTCACAGAGTGATTATTGGCTTCCTCTTTTCTTTCTTCTTTTCTCTTCCCACTCAGGCGGACTGTTTTTCCAATGACATTCATAAGCTGGATACCAGCACCATGACTTGGACCCTTATCTGTACAAAGGTTTGCCCTTTATTTCTCCCAGATCCCCACCCTCCATTGAAGAAATCATAGGAAGCTCCAATAGTTAGAGCAGATCCCCTACCAGCCTTTGTGCTGATCCCCTTCCCCCATCTTTCTGCCCCTGCCCAGGGCAACCCTGCACGTTGGAGGGACTTCCACTCAGCCACAATGCTGGGAAATCACATGTATGTCTTTGGGGGCCGTGCTGACCGCTTTGGGCCATTCCATTCCAACAATGAGATTTACTGCAACCGCATTCGCGTCTTTGACACCAGAACTGAGGCCTGGCTGGACTGTCCACCCACTCCAGTGCTGCCCGAGGGGCGCCGGAGCCACTCAGCCTGTGAGTGTTTGTTACTTCCCTGTGGAGTCCCCCTTCCTGTCCTCCTCACACTTTTGACATTCCTCTCTCCTTCCAGTTGGCTACAATGGGGAGCTGTATATCTTTGGTGGCTATAACGCAAGGCTGAACCGGCACTTCCATGACCTCTGGAAGTTTAACCCTGGTAAAGAGCACTGCCTTTAGGGGAGGAACCAGGAGCAAATGAGGTGGGAGGAAAAGAAAACAATAATCTGAGTAGGTGAGGGGATGGGGGGTGGAGAAGATGTCTGGACTAGGAAGGTATTGAACTTACATACAAATTTCTCTTTAGTGTCCTTTAGCTGGAAAAAGATTGAACCGAAGGGGAAGGGACCATGTCCCCGCCGGCGCCAATGCTGCTGTATTGTTGGTGACAAGATTGTCCTCTTTGGGGGTACCAGGTTAGGAGGAGAGAGGGGAGGGGCACAGGGAAGGGCCTAAGTCTGTGACTAATGGGAGAGTGGGAGGTATTTGAGCAAGAGGGTCTCGTGGGTAGTTTTCCTCCTACCTTCATCTCTCTTTTGATCCCTACAGTCCATCTCCTGAGGAAGGCCTGGGAGATGAGTTTGACCTCATAGATCATTCTGACTTACACATTTTGGACTTTAGTAAGTACAATTATTCCTGAAGAGCTCTTGCCATCAGGGTCCTATCTTTGGGTGGTGATATCCAGGACTGGATCCTTTCCTTGGCTTTGACCATCTCCTTCCTCCAACTCCTTTCTTAAAGGCCCTAGTCTGAAGACTCTGTGCAAACTGGCCGTGATTCAGTATAACCTGGACCAGTCCTGTTTGCCCCATGACATCAGGTACAGCGAGTGGTTGGAAAAGGAGGTATTGGTTGAGGATAAGTGAGCAGCACAGGCATGACCTGATTAGTTTGGTCTCATTGTGGAGGAGACAGACGTTTTTGTTCTGCTGGAGATGTATTGTACTTGTGGAAAATGAGATGCAAAGAGGTGAAGTTACCCCTGTCATATGATAAAACTGTCAGCTGGGTAAGTTATATGAAATTAAAAATCAATCCAGTTTTTCAAACCAAGCTCAGAAGCATTACCTTCTGAGACCTGAGCTTATAAAGTATTTGTTAACATGCTAAGAATAATTGATTAAATCTTAGAATCTAACTGCAAAGTAAAGACACATTTAGGAGCCTCTGGATCTCATTATTTCCAGGTCCTGGCTGCTTCCCTTTGAATTCCATTCTTAGGTTCAAATCAAGCACCAAAAGTTACTTTGTGTATAATTCTGCCCTTCAGGGTCATTTTAAAACATTTCCCATGCCTCCTATCAGTTTAGTTTAACTCTTACTTGCTGAGGGTCTGTGTGTTCAGTATTTGGTGACATAGAATGTACAAATCTGACCTGATAAATTCCAGGCTGGCCCAAGATTGACATATGTGCCAGTACCTAATACCAAGTAGACTGTTTAGGGTCTTGGCATAAGGAGGTACTTGGTAAATCTTTGTAGAATGAAAGAATTGTTGAAAAAAAGAGGGATTTAATTTTAACATGGTGGGATAGGTGAGAAAGGCCTCAGGGAGGATAGGAGAGCTGAGTCATAACCTAAAAGAATGGGAGTTGAAAACAAAAATGGGCATTCCTAGTGTGGGTGAGGTGGAGGGGCTGCCTGGTGGGATCTGAGCAGAGCAAGAAAGGTAGGTTGGGATGTTTACTGAGATGTGTACACAGATCCCAGGTGGTCAGACATGAGACTACATATATAAATATAAACAGGAAATCCCCATGAGCTTGGAGGTAGAAGAGTGGGAGGTATTGGATTTGGTGGTGGGTGGGGCCTGACTGTTAAACCTAGTAGGGCTGTAAGGAAGAGGTGGCTGTGGGTGGTTGACCTTTAAGAAGTTGGAGGGACTGATGTGTTCATAGCTTTGTTCAAGCAATTCTGGGCTTGGGGTGGTGGCTCCCCACCTTCTGTTCTTTCTGCCTGTCTTTGTTGGCCTTCCAGGTGGGAGCTGAATGCCATGACCACCAACAGCAATATCAGTCGCCCCATCGTCTCCTCCCATGGGTAGGAGGAAGTTTCTGCCACTTCCCCTCCTGAGCCTGCTGTTGTCTTCACTGCCCCTGCCCATCTCTCACCTGCCTGCCCCTTTGGACCCTGGACTCCGCATACCTCCCCGTGGAGTTGTTGGACTAGAGGTGTTTTCTGTGCTGTGAATTCAGTGGGGAGCTGCAGGGGTGGGAGGGCTAGGTTCCTCCCCTCCTTGGGCCGAGGGCCCCTTCCCCTTGGTGCTCTGTCCCCATCCACCTCCCTCCAACTGCTCCCTGGGCCTCTGCTCTGCCCCAGGCCAGCTAGGCTCTGTTAGGAAGGGAATGGGGAGAAGGGAGAAGCAAGCAGTGTCTGAGCCTCAGGAGCTTCCCCCTACCCCTACTCCCACTCCCACTCCCACCTTCACCCCTTGCTTGAGCCGTGAGCATTGACTGGGAGCTGAGAGGAGCTGCTGCTGTTGGCATGAGACATCCTTCTTCCCAACCTGCAGAGGTGGGGACCAGCAGATATTCCCACCCTTCCCTGAGCTGTTGCTGTACCCTGAAGCTCAGCCAGGTCAGATTTTGTAAAAATGAATTAAAATCTCCAAACGTGTGATGTGTTTCTGTGAAATCTGGTGGAGTTGGCAGGAGCCAGCGGCGGGGGCTGGGTACTGAAGACGGGCACTCCTGAGGTTCTGGCTTCTCAGCCAACAGTGTTAGGAAACCAAATGCCACCGAGGCCTGGCTCCAGCTTCTGGGGCGCGGAACTCGGCGCCGTGTAACTCGAGCCGAAGGTTACGACGTTCTCTCTGGGGCGGGCTCTCCTTTGGACCGAGCTCCCTGGTGACCGCCTGAGCGCGCAGTCTGTATTTTCTGTCCTTTCGTCATCACGTCGAAACCCAGCCTCCAGGGAACGCCGGAAGAGGCGGGGCAGGAGCTGCCGCTAGCGGAAGTAGCGCCATTTGTCCTGCTAACTCTGCGTGAGCTGATGAGGGGAACACATCCCTCAACCAGGGCTGCGGCCCGATGTCCCCGCGGGGCTCAGGACGCCCGGGAGCTGGAGCCCGGGGCCATGGCCTGCGACCTGCAGAGGGGTGAGGGCACGGGGCCGGGAGTGGGGAGGAGTGCTCTCAGGAGCCTGGCGGGGGTCCCGAGCCTGGATTCCCCAGCGCAGTGGGAAGTGGAGGTTGAGATGCTTCCGGAATTAGGACATCCTGAGCAGTTTTTTAAAGGTAGAATGAGGGTTTTCGGCAATGGGAAGCGGCTTGTGCAATAGCACGGAGGCGGGACAGGGCTTGACTGGCTGGTGAAGGCTTGGTAAGTCGGTATTCAACAAGTTCCGCAGAATTTTATTCAGGATACAGTAGTGAATAAAGTAGTCAAACATTCCTGTCTTCATGAGCGTTAAGGGTGGTGGCTCACACCTTGTTATCCTATCACTCTGGGAGGCCGAGGCGGGAGGCTTGCTTGAGATCAGGAGTTGAGACCAGCCTGAGCAGGAGCGAAACCCATGTCTCAACTAAAAATACAAAAAATAAGCCGGGCATGGTAGTGCACGCCTGTAGTCCCAGCTACTCCGGAGGCTGAGGCAGGATTGTTTGAGCCCAGAGGTTTGAGGTTGCTGTGAGCTAGGCTGACACCAGGGCACTCTAGCCCAGACAATAGCGCGAGACTGTCTCTAAAAAAAAAAAAAGCAGACAAGTAAATGAATAAAAGGCAATAAATCACTACTTTTGTATAGTTAAAGGGTCGAGTTTCGTGGTATTTGAATTATATCTCTAATTTTTTTTAAAGTGACGGGATATGGAGAGAGAGAAAACAGAGGAGGGGTAACAATCTTAAGGTAGAGAAGGCCTCACTAGGAAGGTGACATTTGAACCAAGGCTTGAAGGAGGTAAGGCCGCAGGCAATACATATGTCTGGGGGAAGTGTACCAAGCGGAGGCAACATGTGCAAAGGAACCGAGGTGGGAACATACTGCTAGGAGGCCAGTTGACTGGAGAGGAGTGAGGAGATTGGTAAATGAAATTAGAAATGTTACAGGGGGCCAGGTCACACAGGGGCTTAAGGCCACCGTAAGATACGGCTTTTACTCTGAGCAAGATGGAATTCTTTGGGGAGTTTTGAGTCCAGGAGTGACACGGTCTGAAGTGTATGTGTGGGAATGATAAGATCTGATTTCATTTTCTGTCCTCTCTGAGGCCGATGTGGAGAGCTTAGCTTTGAGAGGGCAGGATGTTGGGAGACCAGTTAGTAGGCTAGAGCACTGATTGAGGTAAGAGATGCTGAGAGTATGAACCAAGACATTGGCAGTGTAACTGAGCAAAGGAGGTGGAGGGCCTTTTGGGGGAAACTTGTGAAGGAGTAATTTAAAAGAGATGCTGAAAAAGAAGGGATTATGGTTTTGTCCACCTTTGACCTTACATATACACCTGCCTTATCAAGATGAGGCACCAGGTAGCTGAAATAGTTGGGGAGTTAGGTGTCAGTGTAACACCATTACAGCCTGTGCTGTTGGGACTTATAATAATGATTGGTCTGAGAGGGATATTAGAAAGGATCAGCTACCTAAGGAATGAGGATGGGATGATGTCTTTTCTGCAGTGGGACATGCTGAACTGAGTTGTGTGTCCCTCCCTTCTGCAGGCACATCTAACATGTCATTCGAGGAGCTGTTGGAATTGCAGAGCCAAGTGGGCACTAAGACATATAAACAATTGGTAGCTGCAAACAGCACTAAGAAACAAGGTTCTAGACCACCTGTCCAAAGTACATGTGTTGCAGATAAGCACAGGTGAGGAATAAGGCCTGCCTTAGGAGGTGGAACCTTGAGTAGATGTCTGTTTTGTTCAGTTGCAGATGGGAAACCATTGACCAAAACTGGAGTCCCCTTGACTTGTCCTTTTAATTTCTCCGTAGGCCTCTGGAAATGTCAGCCAAGATCCAAGTACCATTTTTACGTCAGGTTGTTCCCATCTGTAAAAAGGTGAGGAAAAGGCGGGAAGCACTTTCTCATTTTTACTTTCAGTAAAAGGCAACCGAACAGTTCTGTTTTGTATTCTCTCCAAAGGTAGCCCGGGATCCCCGCTTTGATGATCTGTCAGGAGAATATAATCCTGAGGTGTTTGACAAAACATACCAATTCTTGGATGATATCCGAGCCAAAGAGAAAAAGGTATGCAGCACGAGACTGGTTTAAGGGGGTGGGAAACTAGGGCACAGGTTAGAGAGTTGGGCAGAGGGGAGCATAGCAGGGAGCAGATTTGCAGATTCCGTGCCCCACCTCCCCCGAGCAAATTGCCAAGGCATCAGCCTAGCTCGCAGCAACCTCAAACTCCTGGGCTCAAGAGTTCCTCCTACCTCAGCCACCTGAATAGCTGGGACTACAGACACGCACCACCACGCCCAGTTAATTTTTTCTATTTTTGGTAGAGACAGAGTCTCGCTCTTGCTCAGACTGGCCTCGAACTCCTGAGCTCAAGCGATCCTCCCGCCCTAGCCTCTCAGGAAAAATGCTAGGATTACGGGTGTGAGCCACCCTGCTGGCCAGGGCAGATTTAATTCTCCCTAAATTGGTTCTTACATTCAAATCCTGGCTCGTCAATTTACTAGCGGCATGAACATTGGTAAGTTACTTGATCTCTCAATGCTTCAGTTTGCTAATCATAAAAATGATAATAATTACTGTCTCGGTGTTATTGAGCTAATATATGTAAACATCTTAAAATAATGCTTGGCACAGAATTTCAGCTAACATTTACAGAATATTAACCATCATATTCATTTTCCAATGTGGAGCTTGTGAAAAAGCAGTTGAAGAAGCACCGTTCAGGAGCAGAGCATGAGAAACTGCAGCAGCTGCTTCAGCGAATAGTGAGTGGGTAATAATTGCGAGTGGGTAGTAACAGCAATTAAAGGTGGGAGGTGTTCACAGTCTGTCTTGTTCATCCATCTCATCTCATCTCTGCTCCTCAGGAGCAGCAAGAAATGGCACAGCAGGAACGAAAGCGGCAGCAAGAGCTGCACCTGGTCCTGAAGCAGGAACGGCGGGCTCAGGCCCAGCAGGGCCATCGGCCATACTTCCTGAAGAAATGTGAGTGGGACATAACTATTGCAGGTTACAGGGACAGGGGTGCAGAGGCTATAGTGGCAAGGTACTGTGTTGGAGGTCCCTGGGCTCCTTTAAGGAAGGTATGAAGGCTGAATCCCACAGTTACTTGGATAAAGGTAGAAATAGTAGGGAGGGGTTACTTGTAACCAGTCTTGTTTCCCTAATTAGATTATGGCAGAGATTGTTGCTTTATCTCCATCTACCCCTACCCCACATACACACATATGCTGGGCTAGGCACATAGAAGAGCTCATAGTTGGTTGAATTGAATAAGATAGATCATATAAAAAGTTGGCTTGCTCACATACACCAGTGAGTTCTAAACAGCTAACGTATCCCAACATAATGGCTGGGAGTTATTGACCTGGCTTGGGAAAAGGAACAAGGCGGCGTGTGGGGAGGATTCCTCCTTTGCTTACCGGCTTTCATTCTCCCTGTTATTTAGCTGAACAGCGCCAGCTGGCCCTAGCAGAGAAGTTCAAGGAGCTGAGACGCAGAAGGAAGCTGGAGAGCTTCTTGAGTCGAAAGAGGTGCCGAAATGCAGGCAAGGATAAGAGATATCTCCCTTTGAGCAAAAAGTAATAAGGAACTGTCCTCTGCTCTGCCACTGCCTCAGGGAGACATGGATCTGTGGGGACAGTCTTGGGCTTGGCCTGTTTTCCTGGTTCCTTCCTGTTCAAGGGTAAGGATCACAGCTGCCCTTGAACTAGGTTGGCTCAGAGAAGGCTGGAGGGCTCTTGAACTGCCCCTAGGGCTTGACAAGAAGAGTAGCTCAGCCTTCTGCCCAGCCACACTGCCTCTGCTTGGATCTGCTTCATCATGTCCTCATGACCTTCTCCCATCCTTGCCTTAAAGCAATGATTCTGGTACAGAAGAAGAGGGGCCAGTGAGTGACCCTGAGGCCAGTGAAGGCCATGGAATCTGTTCGTGGCTTCCAGGGCTGGGATTTTATGTAGAAGCCACTTCATAAACATTCTTGTTACTCATCTTTTTATTATTCTGCTTTTTTATGGGATTTGTAGGTGGCCTAGAACTATTGTTTTACGGGGCTATGTATGGGATCAGGCAACAAAGCCAAAGCTTCTAGAAAGTGGAAAGTCAGATCAGAGACGACTCCTACTTAAATCTTGCTCCTTCAAAGACAGTAATTTCAAGGGTGAACCAATCCCACAACTCAAGCTACTTGGCTTTGGTTTGGAATGCAAGGGGAGGTAGGAGGTGGGAACACAAAACTCCCCTGATAATATGTAAGCACAGCTGGCCCTCAGTACTGTTTGGAACTGGAATTTATACTACCCATGTGGCCTGGAAAATCCTCAAGCTGATAACTTAGTTTAAAGTGGTCTCAGATTGGTAGTGTCAGCAGGCACCTGGTAAAAGCAAATGTAATCCTCTCTTGAGGATGGTTCTTCAAACCCAGGCCTCAAGAAATTCTTTCAGATAAAATTTCAGGGAATATGAGCTTACAATTAAAACACAAAAGCTGGGTGGTGGGCAGGTGGGGGGGGGAGGGGAAGAGTGTATACTTACATAATGGGAGTGATGTGCACCACCAGGGGGTTGACATGCTTGAAGCTCTAGCTTCAAGGGGGGGGGGGGTTGGCAGGGGCAACACTCCAATAAATAACAACCCTCCCAACAATATATGTAACCCTAACAATATCTGTACCCCCATAATATAATGAAATAAAAGAAAAAAAAAACACAAAAGCACACAAGGAAAGAAATCACCCTGAGCAAGAGTCATTAGGAACAATGGGCAACAGAATCAGCCTGGTAAAAACTGAAATATTAGAAATATAAAATGTTATGTTTAAAGAAAAAGTATGGCTAATGAATAGCATATCAAAAGGGATCCAATTGGTGTGATTAAAAAGTAAAACTTCTCAAAATGAAAAATATACCATTGGAAGTTAGAAACTTAATAGTTAAGTAGCAGATTAGAGTTCTTCCTAAAGGAAAATGAACTAGAAGTAGATCTAAAGAAGTTACACAGATGGAGCACAGAGATACAGAGAAATGGAAACTAAGGAAAAGAGGTTAAAAAACATGCAAGATAAAACACACGAGAACATTTGACACATGTGATCCAAATTCCAGAAGGAGAGAATATTTCAGAGAGGCGAAGAATTTTCTAGAATTGATGAAATGTATAAACTGTAAGAATCAGGAAGTCCAGATGATCCCATACAGGGCTTTATTTTTATTTATTTATTTTTTGAGACAGAGTCTCACTCTGTTGCCCGGGCTAGAGTGCCATGGCGTCAGCCTAGCTCACAGCAACCTCAAACTCCTGGGCTCAAGCTATCCTGCCTCAGCCTCCCAAGTAGCTGGGACTACAGGCATGCGCCACCATGCCTGGCTAATTTTTTTTTCTATATATTTTTAGTTGGCCATTTAGTTTCTTTCTATTTTTAGTAGAGATGGAGTCTCGCTCTTGCTCAGGCTAGTTTCGAACTCCTGAGCTCAAATGATCCTCCCACCTCGGCCTCCCAGAGTGCTAGGATTACACGTGTGAGCCACCACGCCCGGCCCCAAACAGGACTTTAAAAAGGCTAGATAGGTCATAAGAAACTATAGAACATTAGGAAGCTTATAATCTTAAAAGCAGCTCTAAAGAAAAAGCAGAGAGGTAGAATCAGAAGGTAGGACATCTATTGACGCCTCTGGGGTGGGAGAAAAGATGTAGTTCTGATGATAGAAATGGAAGGAGGTGAAGGATAAACTCTTCTTCTGAGTTTGTCTTGCCAGGAGAGTGAGGGATCTAGTGCTGCAAGGTCCCCAGTGTCACATGTGTCAATCCTACTTTAAAGTCAAAGAATGGATCTGGCAGATAAAAACAACAAAAAACTTCATTCAACTATTGGAGTCAGAACTACTAAGAAGGTTGGAGAAAACCTCTAAAATGGGGTGGGAGGAATAACGTTTAAGCAATTACAGGCACTCTTAATTCTACCTCAGAATCAGAATGTTGATGTGAAGGTGCCACATTGCCACCAAAAGGTACTCTCTGCCTTGTCTCCTGCTTTGCTCTGATTAACCAAGCCGTGGTCACATGGCTGCAAAGGGGGTTGGGGGGACAGGGAGCAGCCATTTCATATGGTGGGAGGTGGGCCCTATGTCTGTCTAGATTTGTGGTGGGGAGTTCCCAAGCATGGGAAAAGGTGGTTACAGGATTACAGGTGTGAGCCACCACACCTGACCTGGTTTTTATATTTTGTTTTTGGTAACATTTTTATTGAGGTATGATTCACATACTATACAATTGAGCCATTTAAGTATACATTGTTTTGGTCGAGTGGACAGCTCATACCTATAATCCTAGCATTTTGGGAGGCTGAAGCAGGAGGATTGCTTGAGCCCAGGAGTTTGAGGTTGCTGTGAGCTAGGCTGATGCCACGGCACTCTAGCTGGGCAACAGAGTGAGATTCTGTCTCAAAAAAAAAAAAAGAAAGAAAAGAAAAACTATAAAATATAGCTAGGCATGGTGGCATATGCCTATAGCTAGAGCTACTCGGGAGGCTTAGGTGGGAAGTTGCTTGAGCCCAGGAGTTTGAGATTGCATTAAGCTATGACACCACTGCATTCTAGCCTGGGCAACAGAGCAAGAGCCTGCCTCAATAAATAAATAAATAAAGCACACAGTGTTTTTTTTACTGTATTCATGGAATTTGTGTAACTATTACCACAATTTTGGAACATTTTGACACCTGTCCTCCCAATCTCCCCAGCTCCAGGCAACCATTAATCTTTGTATAGATCTGCCTTTTTGTGACTTTTCGTATAAATGGGATCCATATTTGGTCTTATATGTGTTTTTTTGTCGGGGGGTGGTGGTGGTGGTTGACTACTTACTTATTCTTGACAAGCCAAGGTCCCAAACCAGCTGTGGGGATATAAGGAATTGCAACTGAGGATGGCCTCACAAGGAGTCAGGATAGCAAACTCTGTCCCCTGAGTTATCTTAGCAATGAAGCCAATTGTCTGCTTTCTAGCATGGATGGTCCTGAGGGCAGAGAAAGGCTCAGGTCCTTCCTTGTGCTGGTGACAGAGGGTGGGCTATGCCTGGAGTCAGAGCTGCTCACCTGAATTTGGGCAAATCAAGCAGGCCAGAGTCTGGGGGTGGGGTGATGTGTGCTGTGGAGGATGGGCAACACAAGAGGTGTACAGACAGCAGACAGCAACTTGCAGGGTTTCTGGGCCAAAGCTGGTGTGTTCATCCTTTAAGAATTGCTGGAGACTTTGTCCCTTGAAGATGAGCACTCCCTATGTGAGACTGAGGGGCTGGTAACTGAGTAGGAAACATAAGGGGTTGAGTAGGTGCAGTGAATTCAGGGTGTGGTCTACAGCTCAGCCCATGCAGGAGGCTGTGGGGGCAATAGCAGCACTGGGGGTTTCAGTGCAAGAAAGTCCCATCCTCTGCCCCTACCTGCATTGCATGCTGACCTGGCTACCAGAGTCCACAGCAGGGAGCTAGCTTATAAAGAGCATGAGAGCCCAGAGAAGGGCAAAAAGCTCTGGCAACTGAGAGCCAGTTCAAGATTAAGCTGAGCCAAAGGTAGGCCATGATCTTTGGTACAAAAGTGGAGAGGCACCCAAGTGACAAACTGCAGCAGACCCAGAGTGCCCTGGTCCATTGTGGCCCCAGTCAGCTGTTTCTTGTCTGGATTCTGTCCCATAGGGCCAACAGACTGACAACCTGCTGTGAGAGCCACCAACAGCACCATGGGACCAATACTACAAAACAAGCATGAACCCTGTGTCCACTGGGGCCCCCTCTGCCTTCTGTTTTGTGGCCTCACCCTGAACAGCCTGACTCCCAGGCCCTGGCCCCTTTTCCCCCCACAGACTCTATTCTAAATCTCAGCCCTGGATGGCACTCAGTTCCCTGTCTGGCCTCTTTGCCCTCCTCCCTTACCACCTGATTCTCCCCCCTCCTTTCTTCTATAACTTTTTCCCTGTCACCTCAGAACGCCTGGGTCATTCCTCCTTCCCTCCCCCCAGAGGCCCTGCCAAGAGGCAGAGTTCCACCCTGGCACAGAGTCCCCTAGCCTGACTTGCCCTGCCTTAGTGTGGATGGGGCCCAAGGGAGCCAATCATAGCAGCAAAAGCAAACCTCTCCTGCAGTGGTAGGGGCTTGCCTATGGGGCTAGTTAGAGGTAGGAGTGTGAGGACAGTATGTACAGCTCTGCAGGGCCAGAGGAGGGGTGGAGGCATTGGCGTGGAAGAGGGGCAAAGTGGAGGAACTTATGGGAGGAAGAAAGAACTGTGCTGCAGTTCCTTCTAGGTCTGCTTCCAACCCAGATGCTAAACGATCAGATGGAATACACTCAGGCTCCTGGGTGCTAGCTGTGGCCCAAGGGTCTTTTATCTCACCTTTACTATGTCAGCCTTACTAGGGAAGGTGCCAGTGAATCGAAGTCACTGCTGGGAATGGTAGCCAAATAGGTAAAGCCATTACCATGTCAAATGCTTCCATACCTATTATTCATCAGAGTCCCAGAGTGACTGGTCCAATTCCACAAACAAGGGAAAGGAAGCCCTGCTCGATCATCTGCCCAAGTTATAAATCATCTGGTGAGTGGCTGAAGTGGGCCTGGGTCTCCAGCCTGCCAGGTGAAAGAACTTCTGACGGCACACCCTCTGAGAAGGGGCTGAAATCCCGGTCCACTTAATCCCCTTGCCTAGAGGGGGATGCTAAGTCACACTTTACTCCCTCTACCTTTCTCCCAGTCTACAATCCTCATGCTAACAAGACTCTTGGCATGTCATGAGACAGCCTCAGTACCAGGGGGCTCCTTCCCCTTCCCTGTTCAGATCTCTAGCAGTCGCCAAACACACACAGGTCATATAATCAAACTCCTGTATTTTATTTCGGTAGAAAGCCCCAGCCCTACCTACCCTGGACCCCGTCTCCAGGGCTACTGGAAGGTAGAGAAGCTCTGGGTGCCAGTGCAGGAGGCATAGGGCACACCCCGAGAGCGAATCTGCAGGGTGTGGAAGGTGAGGGGTGGGTTGGGGCCCAAAGAGCTTGGGTTCAGGGACTCGGTGTGAGGCTCCATCACAGTCACAGGGACTGCATAGGACAGCATCTGGGGCCGGTCGTCATGGCGTCTCAGCGTGCCCTTGCCCAGGAGGTGCAGGATGCAGGAGAGGACGTCGGTGCTGCTGCAGACAGACCCCCTACCAAGGGTACTGACCAAACCCCTGGAAGGACATGGACCCTTCTGCCAAGCCTCCAGCACCTGGTATGGGAGAGGAAAGGGGGAACAGTAGGTCAGAGGCACCCAGCTTACCCCACCTCTAGCTTCCATTCCAACCCCAACCTGCTAGGACAGGAAACCTCAAGGACATTAAGCACCCTGACCTTACTCCTCACACACCTACAGGCTGCATAGTGAACTAGTTGCTTCAAATGTGGACTCACCTCCTCATGTGGACTGTTCCTGCTCCCCCAGAATCCCTGCAAAGCCTCCTAACCCACTGTGCCCACTCCCACCTACCAGACAGACAAGCTGGTCAATGTGCAACCCCTCATCCCCATGTGCCTTGAGGATTCGGACAATGAGGCAGTTCACAAGGTTCCGTCTCTTCTCCAAGTTCCGGCCCTCTTCATCCTCAGCTTTCAGGTACGTCTGAGGTGGGATGAGCCATACGTTTCCCCTCCTTGGCCTGAGTTCCTCGCTGCCATCTCGAATCTTGAGGACCCCTGAAATAAGCACTGATTGCTTGGTGGATGCCCATGAGGAGCCTGGCCCTGGCTTGGAGCAGAGGACCCTCTGGCCCTGAGTGCATACCTCCTGGTACATCCTTTGGCTCCTGAAGGTCCAGGGGGCCTCTTGAAGAGGTGAGAGGCCCAATCGCCTGATTCAGCATGTCTCGAGAGAGCCCTGAGAGCTCCAGCAGGCTCTCCACAGAGACCACCTTAAGAGATGATGGAAAACATTCAGGCCCCCCCCAAGAAGTGGAGAGGAGAGGATGGAGGGCAGAAGGATAGGGAGGCAAGGATTAGGGAGGAAAGGTGAGGGACAAAGTGGGAGAGAGCAGAGAGGCCGGGCCACCTTCAGATCATTGAGATACAGTAGCAGCCACATCTGCACAGTAGATACATGCAGGGTCTGGTCCCCAAACTGCAGCTCAGCCCGGCCCAGCCACGTCCACTGCAGTCGCCTCTGTGAACCTTCCTCTAGGGCAGGGTGGCTCTGACCTGAAGAGGAACCAGGGAAAAGTGGGAGACAGGCAGGGAAAGGAGGCAGTCAGGGCTTGGAATGAGGGTACACCACTGGCCAGCCTCATCCCTGCTTATCTCTGCAGAGTGTGTGGCCCCACCATTTACAGACACTGGTTGCTGGTCTGAGCTCCCGGATCTCAGCTTACCCTGTCCATAGCTCCTTGGTGGGCCTCAAGTTCCTGGGAACCACCCTGGAACTAGCTTTTTGCCTGGAAGACTCTGATCAGTGCCTTTGAGGGTTGCCTTGTTTTATTTTTTAGGGAGACGAAACCACGAAGTGAGGAAAGACTGGGGCTCTCATCAAACTGGAATATTGTGAGAGAGGAAACAGTCTCCCCCATTAGTCTGAGAGCTCCCTGAGGGCAGGGCCCGAGTCTCTTCTCCCTCATTTGTTGCTACCCAGCCTGGGATCAGCCCCCAGTGGGGAGTTTAGGGTTATAGGTGACTGACCAAGAAGGAGCCAGACACCTCCAGCCAAGGGAAAGCCCTTTCAGTTGGCCTCAGGTGCCTCCTGCCTCCATCCTCCCCACCACCCACAAAGAGATTCCTGGGTCTTAAGGATAGAAAAGGCAACCACCTGGGGATCTGGTGTCAGATAGCACCTGCCACCCCAGATGAAACCTGAGCTCCTGCCCTTTCTTTTCAAATCCACTCCGGTTTTTCTCATTGCTCAAGGAATTCCTACTCCCAAAGACCATCCCTTTTCAAATCAAGGCTCCCAACCTCGGAGTGTATCCCAACCCCAAGTCCATGCCCAACAGCCCATCCTCTCCCCAGTCCCCTGTGCCTGGCTGCTCACTCTTGTTGTAGAAGTTGGAGTATCGGTTCAAAGTGCCCCTCAGGTAGGAGGGCAGGCAGGTTCTTGGGTTCAGTGTGTGGCAGATTGAGGCGACAGGCCAGCAGCGTGGAGACAGGACGAGCACAGACACTTCTGGCATTGCCCCTTCATAGTAGAGGTCCTCATTCTCTTCCTCCTCCTCCTCCTCTCCCTCCACCACATCCACCGCTGCTGCTGTCCCAGCTTCCTCATTGTCCTCCCTCTCGTGCTCCTTGCCATTGGCCTCACAGCCCACCTGAAGGGGTACAGGGTTCCCAGGTACCATGGCCTCCTCCAGTCTGCTCCTCCTCCCTTCCTACCTGCCCATTTGCTCATCCCTTCCAAGGCACCCACTTGTATTTTCTTCTCTGTATCTTCCAGCTTTAGGAGTTCCTGATCAAGCCGCTGGAGCTGATAGACATGGAACTGGCGCTGCAGCTCCTCAGAGGTGCTCAGGCTCCGCAACATCTGCTGGGGCAGGCGGTTGGGGAAGCAGGGACCGATCTGCTCCAGCACAGCTCCCTCCAGCCAGCTGGAGCCCACGCCCAGGAGACGGTCTGCCATGTAGTGCCTGCAGCACACACAGCCCAGGCCAAGACTTGGTGTGGGTGCCAGTGTGGCCCAGCCTCCTGCTCCAGGGCTCCAGCCTGCCTGTATCCCAGACTCCCAGACCCCATGAGC
>CAUYPO010013078.1:0-12188 GCA_963574435.1 Cheirogaleus major
AAACAAGCACCACATGTACTCACCAGCAAATTGGTATTAATGGATCAGCACCTAAGTGGACATATAGGAATAACATTTGTCGGGTGTCGGGCGAGTGGGAGGGGGGAGGAGGGGATGGGTATATACAAACATAATGAGTGAGATGTGCAACATTTGGGGGCTGGTCATACCTGAGGCTCTGCCTCGAGGGGGGAGGGGGGACATGGGCAATATAGGTAACCTTAATATTTGTACCCCCATAATATGCTGAAATAATAATAATAAAAAAAAGAGTACAGCCTCAAAAGGCACCGTGACCATCTGCAGACGAGGTGGAAGGCAACCTCTAGCCTATACTTTTCAAACAATACCTGGGAGGTTTTTAAAGAGTGATTTTGACTTTGTTTTCATTGGTTTGATTTTATTTTACTTAAGTACCCTGTCACGATTGAAAACTACAGACGGCCTTATTCAACACATCTGAGTCCTCTTTTCACCTGCTATACGAATACCTAAGCAGATCATTTGTGCAAGTGTTTGAGGACTAACTTCATCTGGAGATGCCATGTTCAAGTCCATGAATTCTCCCAAATGCCGGTTGTCAGTTTTGGTTCTCCCTAACTTTAGGAGGAAAGTTATTACCATCCTCCCTGTGGGTGGCATCTCCAATCACCAAATGTAGTTATTACTTAAGTTGAAACACTATACCTGCCCTGTCCAACAAGGTAGCCACTAGTCACATGTGGCTACTTAAATTAAAATTACATAAAATTAAAAATTCTGTTCTCTGGACACACAAAAGGCACATTTCAAGTGAAGTCATGAGGCTGGTGGCAGCCATACTGAACAGCACAGAACGTTCTATTGGGCAGTTTTGCTCTACATGATGAAAGATGGGTCTGTTGGGGATCATGGTTCATAGAGAATAGTTTCTCCCAGTACACGCACAGCTGAGAATATTCAAATGAGTAAAAACCACATGGACGTCTGCAGCCCTCCTTTCCTCTGAAAAACCGGAGGCCAATGAAATGCCAACAGTTCAGTGAATACAAACCTAAGGAACCAGCACACTCTTGTCTGGAGCCAGCAACTGTCCCAGATATTTTCCTGTGACAGATTTACCACCTCCCAAGTGCTTACAACAAACATTTATGAGAATATGGTGAAGCTTCACATAACCAAAATGTTCAAAAAATCCAAGTATTTAATTTAAACTTGGGGTTAAAACTCAGTTTCTCCTCACTTTTGTCAAAATTTTCTGTATAACAGGTCAGGTTTGCATCTGCTCTGATAAGGCAGCATTCTACACCTAATGTTAACTAATTCAGGATATTACATTAATTAAAATTCATTCTTCTTATAATTTTGCGTAAAGTAATCAACAGATGCAAAAGATTTTAGAAGATTAGCCCTAACATTTGACTTCAGGACATACAGTGGAAGATAATTTCTTGTAAAAACGAATATTTTGTCTGACTTTTTAATAGTTAAAATTTGCCTATTTTTCCCAAAAGTAAAGTACGGTTTTTTTCAAAGCTGGTTGTGACTAATCAAGTGCAACCTAAACTGACTTGATTTCCATGGGTATCCTCTGGACTCTCCCAGAGCCATTATGAATTCCTTGGAAGAAGCTGATATCTTCTCAAATAAGTACTTCATTTTTATAGGTCAGATCATTCTGATATATAATCTTATTTTAGCAAAACAGCCCACGGTTCAGTATATGATAATAATCTATTCTTAGAATAGAAATCTGCAAATAAACAAAAAGTCTCTAGAAGCCTGGAAGAGTTCTTTGAAAGGTGTCCCTACAATTTTAGAGTTCCGTAGCTCTGTATCATTTCCAATCATGCATGTAAACAGCTGAAATGAAAAATGACTTCCCTTTTATATGTATCTGTTTCCCATTCTGCCTGGACCAACAAGGGAAACTCACGTGGGAGGAGGGGCTGGCCTGGGGTGAGAATGGGAGAAAAAGCGACTTGCACATTAATTAATGCCCATGTCTTCTCCAGCACCCCTCCGCTCCCTACATTTATATACAAGTGCTTAAAATAGGTTAAAGAGAATATCAAACACAGTTTCAGTGGGGGAAGCAATGCTTAAGAAAGGCAACACGCAGTCCTGAGGCTGGGAGAACCTGATGACAAGCCTCAGGTTTGTTCGCTTGCTCCCCTGAGTTGGTTTTCAACAACAGTGTACAGAGCCGCCTCCCACTTCCCTCCAGCTGCCTCCAGGGCTCCCTGCCCAGGGGCCTCCCCAGAGCCAAGACTCTAGAGCTCCATTCTCAAATGGCCTTTTTTTCTTCTTTGAATATTTTCTTAGGTCTATATTTCTAAGGCTATACTAGTCAGGTCAACTTGTACAGTGGTTTAGAGTTAAGTCCGAGGATTCTAGAAAACAGCTACCCCAGCAACAGCAACACTGTGGTCACCACCATCAGTCACACTTTTCTGAACCCCCGACACTGCTGTGACAGAACTGTGACATCAGATGCATACTCTTCCGCATACGGTTTAGACCAACTTGTACTATTAAATAAATGTATCAGAATGGCAATGAAGAATATTTTAACTATGTTAGCTATTCTGAAATATGTCGAGTATCACCTTAAAAAAATAATTCTCATTAAAATGAAATTAATTCCAAATTAAAAAAGCTTTTACTATATAATATTTATTGCTTTCCTCTTCTACTATATCTTCAATTTCTTTCTTGGTACAATTTATTTCAACAATTTATTCAACCATTTTTCTGTGTTTGTACATTCAATGGTTTTTGTTTTTGTTCTCTAAAAACAAAACTGTAACAACAATAAACATCCTTGTCCACAGTCTGGTGCATCCTTTGTTTGTCTGTTGTTGTTTTTTTTAATTTAAACGATTTAATTGGGGTATAATTGGTATACAAAGAGCTACACATGTTTAATGTGTACAATTTGATAAGCTTGGACATATGCAAACACCCATGATACCATCACCACAATCAAGGTAATAGACACATTCAACACCTCCCAAAGTTTCCTTATGTCCCTTTACTTTTGGAGGTTTTTTGTGTGTTTGTGTTAAGATCTACCCTCAACAGATTTTGAAGTGTGCAATACCATAGTGTTAACTATAGGCACTATGTTGTTCACAGTTCTCTAGAACTTGCATAAATGAAACTTTCATATCCCTTGAACAGCATTTCCCCATGTCCCCCATAGGGCAGCCCCTGGCAACCACAACTGTATTCTCTGCTTCTATGAGATTGACAATATTCATGGATATCTTGAATAAGTGGAATCATGCAGTATTTGTCCTTCTGTGACTGGCTTATTTCACTTAGCATAATATTCTCCAGGTTCATCTGTGTTGTCACAAATGGCAGGATTTCCTTCTTTTTTTAGCTGAATAATATTCCATTGTACGTATGTAACATATTTTCTTTATCCATTCATCTGTTGATGGACAGTTGGGTTGTTTTCGTATCTTGGCTATTGTGAATAATGCTGCAATGAACACAGGAGTGCAAATATCTCTACAAGATCCTGATTTCACTTCTTTTGCAAATATACCTAGAAGTGGGATTGCTAGGTCATATGTAGTTTTATTTTTATTTTATTTTTTGAGGAACCTCCATATTGTTTTCCATAACTGCTGCACCATTTTATGCTTCCACTAACACTGCACAAGGTTCCCTTTTCTCCACATCCTTGCCAACACTTATCTTTTACCTTTTATTTTAAATTACAGTCATCTTAATAGGTATGAGGTGATAACTCATTGTAGTTTAGATTTGCATTTCCCAGATGATCAGTGATGTCGAGCACCTTTTCATATACCCGTTGGCCATTTGTATGTCTTCTTTGGAGAAATATCTGTTCAAGTCTTTTGCCCATTTCTTAATTGGGTTATTTATATTTCTGCTATTGAGTTGTAGGTTCCTTACATATTTTGGAAATTAACCCCTTATCAGATACATGGTTTGCAAATATCATTTCCCATTCTGTAAGCTGCCTTTTCACTGTTCATTGTTTCCTTTGCTACTGAAGTGTCCTTTGGAGACAGTCTAGTGTAGTAGATAAGGAGGTGAAGTTTAGACTCATTATCTGAGTTCAAATACTGTCTGTTTTACTGTTCAACCTTGACAAGTAATTTACTCTTTATGCCTAGTTTCCTTGTCTGCTAATCTTGGATAATATTAACTGAAAGAGATAGGATCACATCCATTAAGACTTTATCCAATTAATGTTCATCACCTGTTATACATCAGTACATTCGAATTTAATCCACACGTTGGACATATATTTTTCACTTCTATTCAGGAAGCTTTGTGGATATTTATCAGTAATTTCCAGATACACAAAGAAATGAAGTTTTAAAAAGTGTTTCTGGACAATAAAACTATAACAATATTTTTGAGAGTGGCCTATTTCCTAACACTATGTAAATACACCAGTCCTAAAATATTTTCTGTGCTAGAGAAAGCAAAGCATTCAAGGATGTTTATTTGTAAACAGTCTTACAGATGTAGCTGAGAGTATCAAGTTATTTTTTTTTTTAATTATTGAATTCAGCCTTGGTAGGCTGGTTTCGAAATTTGAAAATTTTCTTATTTCTGTGACATCTTATAACATTAAATCCAGAGACAGCATCAAACACAATTTCAAATGAATGTGTTGCTGTGCTGGATACTAAGAAGTCAGACTACACATCTCCATCCTCAAATCAGCCACCAGCCCAAGCTAACCTTAAATTGCCAAGTGCACAGTGAGCTCTTCATTAACACAGTTTCCCCACCAGCAAAGGCTCTGGCAGAGTTTTTACCACATGGTTTTTGTTTGCGTGTTTGTGTTTTGGTTTTGGCGAAGGAGAGAAGAGATGTCAGTAGACTCAAAGCTACACTACAGAGCAGACCTTAAATCTAAAATGACTCTCATGCCCTCAAGGCCAATATCAATAATCAAGGACTTCCTGGCAGCACTTGGAGATTTTAGAGACATCAATAACCTTTCTAAAAATGATTTTGTGACTTTCATTCTAAATGGCTTAGGCAAACAAATCATTCAATAGACTGCAGAAAATGGGCCACAAAATGACCAGGAGGCACAGGATATCATGCACAATAAGAGAGAACAGGACCAAAATTCAATTTGTAACTAGGCTTCAGTAAAAAATTCTGAGTTGACCTAGGTGGCTGGACTAAATGTGTTGGGTCAGAAGAAGAGCAACTGCATCTCATGTGCAACAAAGAAGGTCTCTCTAATTACCCTCCCCCCCAAATTAAGAGCCATTGGTCCAATTCTGCTTGAGGTTTCCTTTAGGTTATCAATAAATAGTTTTTTAAAAACCAAAACAAAAACCTGCTGGATCAATTTGGTGGAGGGTGATTTAGAGAGTAACTAGAAAAAGTTAAATACACCCAAGATTTGACCTACTGGCTACTCCTCTGTTGGCCAGGGTGATGGCTTCGTTACCCTGCAATGCCTTCTATACTTTCCCCTTTGCTACATTGAAGGAGTACAAAAATGGCTAAATCACTTACATTCTTTTAAAAGGGTTGTTTAAAAGAACTAATCTAATTAACAAGAAGAAAAAAGCCTCCATCAGTACTTCAGGACAGTTGTTCCAGCTACAGCAGAACCTTTAACACTCTTCCCATGCTAAAACGTGTAGGAGATCTTTGATTTCATACAACCTAGAGCCCACTGAAAATCTGTCTGCTTCCTCTGACTACTGTCAAAGAAATTTAATTTGGAATCTAATAAAGTAAAAGATATCTTCCAAACTCTCAGCTTGCTTTGGGACTTACAGTAATGCGGGGTCCATTTCCTGCAGGCTTGGGAAGCTTGCAAGTGAGGATCTTGGGGAAGGACTTGTTGACTGTGCTGAGCAAAATGCTGAGGGAATGCAGGGAATGCAGAATGGTGCTCTGTGTTCTTTTCACTCTGAATTGTTTATACTTGCTTCAATAACCCATATTTACTCCTCAATTGGAGGTTAAATTTCTTACCTTTTGTATTATGATGGATGCATAAAATTATAAAATAAATATAATTTCATACATTTCTTGCAGCAACCATTTCCCTACCTCTCTCCACACACAAATAACTTTTTAGCAGTGAAGAGTGCATGTCCTTTTTTTTCCCCTTTTAATCCCCAGATCATTTAGTCTATTAAGGCCATTTAGTGGAATGACTAAATGACAAAGAAGAAAGAAAAGTGGTCTGAGTAAGAGTTTCTTTTTTCATTTCTGCCTTTAATTATGAGGTTATGGCTTAAGAAAAGAAAAGAAAAGAAAAAGCCTCTAGTGGTAAAAGAAGTACACTTCTGTGAATGGTAACATTTTAATAACTCTTTTAGAATTTGTGGATATATTTTATTAATAAAATATTTTCAGCTCCAGTTTATGAAGGAATAGACAAATTACACATAGAGCTTGGCAGCCTCTCATGTTTGGTGCTGAAATTATCACAACCTTTGGTCCACTTCTATAATGCTATTAGTAAAGTAAATGCATATGATAAGTACAAAAACTCTTGAAAGGTAAAAATTGTTGGGAGAAAAGTTCTAAGCTGAAAGCTGTACTAGGGTATCCCTACTAAAACAGGGATAGCCTAGTGATTGTTCTCTGCTGCAAGTGAATTTGAAACATACCTTTTTCTACCAAATTATGCAGCATGTGCTCATCATTTGTACTTGTTGCTGTACTGCTCTCACAACAGGAAAAATAAACTGAACATCTTTCTGAAAGAAGGTAACTTTACAAACAGATGTCTGTAATGTCTTATAGTATCCTTTTAAAATAGAACTACAAAAAGCTTAGAGATCTCTTATTTAATGGTTTTCAACAGATGTTTCCTGGACCACCT
The DNA here is from genome assembly GCA_963574435.1 of Cheirogaleus major. NCBI lineage: Eukaryota > Metazoa > Chordata > Mammalia > Primates > Cheirogaleidae > Cheirogaleus > Cheirogaleus major. Next base: position 6,833 of record CAUYPO010013078.1, read on the forward strand.
GCATCAGGACCATCTAGGGGGTATATTTAACCTGCAGGCTTTCAGTCCTTCCCCAGGCCCAGTAAATCTTAGAGGGTAGAGCCCAGAAATACACAATATAAGCAAGCACCTTATTTCATTCTTCTGTGTACTGAATTCTGTGAATCTCTCTCATCCTATCTCTTCCATTTTCAAATGCAGAACCTCTAACCCAGGTTGTCCAAGATCAGAGTGGCAGAACTGGGTAGAACTCACTCCAATAATCAAAATATCACACTACTGCTTTGTAATGTAACATCTACTAAAAACTAAATTATAGAAAAGCAAAATGAACACTTATAGCGAAATTCTGCAACTGTCTTAACAGCAATATTTTAGGCCTTTCTCATTCAGTCTTCTATTTCACAAATCTTTACAGAATGTCTACACTACATAAGGCAGTTCAAGTTTACAATGGAGCAGAGATGATACATGTATACAAAAAGGTACAATTCCAGGTAGTCTGCAATAAACAGCACAGGAGTAAGTTAACTAAAGGGATCAAAGAGTTCTAAGCAGCCAGCCCTTATCCATCTCTGGTTCAGATGATTAAGAAAAACTTCACAAAGGAGGGGCTGTTCTGGCCAGACAAAAAAGGAGGGCTGAGCTAGCAACAGACATGGACACAGGAGAAGCTCACCTTACTATTCTTATTCACTATTAAGTGTAAACATTAAAAGCTGCAGCCTTCAGTTACTGTTCTGTACAGGAGTGCTTAATGCAAACTGAAAAGGAGAGGTGAAAGAAAACAGGATCCTCCTTCTAGGCATGGTGTTTCCAATTCTGCTTTCCCTGCCCCTTAGACATTCCTCCTTGTCAGGCTCTGGGGTAGATCTGGAGGCTGCCCTCCTGCCCCCCACTCATGATAGGAAATCCCAAAACTCACCAACAATTCTCCGTTTACAGACAGGAACTGAGGGCCAGAGGGGTCAGAAAGTGAGTGCGTGGCAGCTTCCAGGCTTGGATGCTGCTGTCCTGAGCCAGGCCCCTACTCCTCCCACTGCAGAGTTGGAGATAGTATCTGGGAGAGGAAAGGGAAGTGCTGGAGGCTGTGGGGAGGGACCTCAGGCTGGGAGGCTTCGTTCCTACCTCCTTCTCCTCTTCCTACTCCTCTATCAGTAATCACTTGGTGCTGTGATGTTCCAGCACAGTCAGCAGAGCGCTGCCCTGTGTTTTTAAGCTTTAAAAAACACAAATAACTGACAAACAATCCGTTTTTCTTTGCTGCCTTGGACCAGTAAGTTAAAAAAGAAGTGGAGGAAGGGTAACAGAGAACTGACCTAGAATTGCCAACCTTTTATTCTCGCATCTAAGAACATTTGAAAAAGAAGCAAAATAGAAAAGCCACTATTTCAATAAATCCTTTAAGCAGAATACATTCAGATGATAAAAAATACATGATATTTCACCTCATTTTCTTTTTAATCATTTTGTCTTGGACTAGTAAAAATCGCATCATGTGGCTTTATATGCAGCACTTAGAAATGGCTGTAGGCTGGGACCTATAAGCTATAGCTCAGAGATTCAAAATAGAAGGGGGAAGGAGACTTGGGACAGATGAGAAGGGAAAAGGGCAAAAGCATTCAGCGTTTTTCAAGACAACAACAAGCGTAAAGTTCCACGCAACAATTTCAGATTTGGAAACCCCTCATCATCTGTAATCCAGGCTCTGCCTGTTCTTTGAGCCAACAGAACCAAACTGGATGAGATGCCAATTTAAAAATACTGCGTGCTCTAAATAAATTTAAACATCAGAAGTATAGGAAAACCATGTCATGTCAAAATATATTGTTTAAGATCCTATGGAATATCTTTGCAAAAGTGAATATTTTTCCTTGAAAGCATATCATGCCACTATCACCATCATTTATTAAATTTTTATTTTACATTGAACTTTTTTTATTATTTTAAAAAATTTCAGGAAATTCAGGCTAATGTTAAAAAACATGAGACAGAAAACAAAACTTAAGTGTTTAGTGTTTAAAAGGAACATAATACAATATTTATTTTTGGATGATGTGTTTACAGGAATCAAACGGGCAACCATTAGATTTAATTTAAAACTGAGTGTATACCAAGTACCAACAGTCTAAAAATATGATGAAAAAAGAGATCAAAACACAAACTATAAAATAAGTAATAATAACCATAATTAGAAATATTTATGACTTATTCAAAGACTGGAAAATTTTGTGAGACATGTGAAAAATAAGATTTGAGTAAACACATAGTGCATGCTATATGCTTGGTAGTGAAGACTAAAAGATTTTTAAATGGACAAATTATCCCCCAAATATTGGTAATTTGTAAATTCAACATAAATTTTCCAAAGTTCATTTGAAAGATTAAACAGGGGAGAATAATAAAGAAAATGTTGAAGAAGAGTCCTGAAGAAGGACTGGCACTACTACATGTTACGTGATTGAAGCAGTGTGGTACGCAGGCAGGAAGATAGGCAAGTACTTGAACGATAAACCAGAGCAGATGACCCAGAAATAACACCTGTACATATTAAGAAGACATCACTAATCATTCAAGTAAAAGTGAGGAAGATGGTGCCAATTAGGTAGCAATTCAGACCAAAGCCAAGGGCCCCCTCACTTGATTCCATATACTGAAATAAATTTCACATGAATTAAGAGTTCAACAACAAAAATTTTGTTAAGGTAGAAAAATATATTAGATATTTAAAACACTTCTGGAAAAGAAATGACTTTCTAAGCTAAAAAAATAACAGAAGAACCTGAAAGGAACAGAGTAACAGATTTTATCACTTAGAAATTTTAAACTTCTATTTTTATTTGATTATAAAAATAAACTTATATGCAAACACCAAGCTGGAAAAAACATTTGTGGTAAAAATAATCATCGAAAGACTAATAGTGGCCAGGCACAGTGGCTCACACCTATAATCCTAGCACTCTGGGAGGCCGAGGCAGGAGGATTGCTTGAGCTCAGGAGTTCGAGACCAACCTGAGCAAGAGTGAGACCCTCGTCTCTACTATAAATAGAAATAAATTAGCCAAACAACTAAAAATAGAAAAAATTAGCCAGGCATGCTGGTGCGTGCCTGTAGTCTCAGCTACCGGGAGGCTGAGGCAGGAGGATCGCTTGAGCCCAGGAGTTTGAGATTGCTGTCAGCTAGGCTGACGCCACGGCACTATAGCTGGGGCAACAGAGTGAGACTCTCTCAAAAAAAAGAAAAAAAAAAAGAGTATATGAGAATGAGAATGGGGGGGTGCTTGTCCTCACCCCTTCTTCATTCCTACTGATTGGAAGGAGAAAGTAATTGTTAGCATTCCTGCAGCCGCAAATCCACAGAGAGTGGATAAAATCACCTTGGGGGTCAGTACAGATGATGAAAAGAAAAGTTCCACGGGCAGGAAGATGGAAAGAAGTAAGAAGAGTTGCCAGCTATGATAGTGCACGCCTGTCATCCAAGCTACTCAGGAGGCTGAAGTGGGAGGATCACTTGAGCTCAGGAGTTCCAAACCAGCCTGGACAACGTAGAGAGACCCCGTCTCAATTTAAAAAAGAAAATAAAGAAATTAAGAAAATAAAGATAGCAGAAGAGCTGAGAAACATCCTGTAAGGTAGGAGGTGAACCAAAAGACAGTTATGCCCTAGAGTACAAAAGAAGAAAGCGATTTCAGAATGGCTGCTCAACAGAGGCTAGTGTGGAGGCTCATGCCCATCATCCAAGCACTGTGAGCGGGAGACTGAGGCCAAGAGTTCAAGACAGCCTGGGCAATATAGACTCTGTCTCTAAAAACAAACAAACAAAAAAAAACAAACAAAGAAAGAAAAGTTAGCCAGGCACTGTGGTGCATATCTGTAGTTCTAGCTATTCAGGAGGCTGAAGCGGGGGGATTGATTGAGCCCCGGAGTTTGAGGTTACAGTGCGCTATGACCATCATGCCACTGCACTTAAGCCTGGGCCACAGAAAGAGACCCCGTCAAAAAAAAAAAAAGATGCTTAACGATATTACGTAACGTTGGCAGATTGAGGAATGATCATTGAATTTGGCAACATGAAGGTATCAGATTTAGTGTAAAGCTGCCTCCTTACATATTTTGAATTTGACTTAACCTTTTCTCCCTGCATAGTAAACTGTAACTTAACTAGATGTATAAACAGGCTGTGACCTACTCTTGTTCCAATCACACAGGTTTGGCCAATGACTGGCGACTGACTGTTTAAACCATGTTCAAATGATATTTGGAATTCATCCAACACAAGATCCTGCCGAGCTGTAACGGCTGTTTCTGTGCCTCGCTTCCATTTTCTGAACATCACTTTCCTTTTCTATCCATAAATATTGTCCAACCACGTGACAACCCCAGGCCTATTCTGGTTCAGGGAGCTCCCAGGTTCTTGAATCATCTTAATTAAACTCTGTTAAATTTAATGTGTATGAAATTTTTCTTTTAACAAAGGTCATTAGTAACTTTTGGGGCTTATCTAATGTTTTCACATAATTACATTCAAGGTTATACATTCTGAGCAAGAAAACCCCAGAAATGATGTTGTGTGTTGGTCAGCATATCATATTAGGAGATGCATGATGCAGATATGTCTCAATACTGGTGATATTAACTCCATCGCAGACTTCTCTGCTGTGAATTTACTATTTTCCCCTTGAACTTAGTAAGGGTCTTGTGGGGATATACTTTGATTCTATGCAAATATCCTGGTAGTCATAATACTGTTGCTTACTAATCTTAGCATTTATTCTTGCCTGCAACTATTGATACTGTGATGTTTGCCACAAGGTGGTTTTTATATTTCTGTCATCCCTTCTACATTTATTAATTGGAATTTACTGTAAAAAAAAAAAAAGAGTCTTCCGCTCACCATGAAGTGAGAATGCGTACGACTGCGTTCGGGCTGCTGGCTGGGTTGTTTGTGAGGACGATCAATTCATGGGCACCTCTGTCCAGGTGAGAAATCAGGAGGCCCGTGGAGACGTAGCAGCCTTCTGACCCTGAAGAAAAGAATTGACTTTCAGTTTTTGGTATTGATGTGTTTACATTATTATGAACTTAATGACACTCTTATTTAAGATAGATCATGGCCAGGCATGGTGGCTCACGCCTGTAATCCTAGCACTCTGGGAGGCTGAGGCAGGTGGATCGCTCAAGGTCAGGAGTTCGAAACCAGCCTGAGCAAGAGTGAGACCCCGTCTGTACTAAAAATAGAAAGAAATTAATTGGACAACTAAAAATATATAGAAAAAATTAGCCGGGCATGGTGGCACATGCCTGTAGTCCCAGCTACTTGGGAGGCTGAGGCAGGAGGATCGCTTGAGCCCAGGAGTTTGAGGTTGCTGTGAGCTAG
>CAUYPO010013079.1:0-13554 GCA_963574435.1 Cheirogaleus major
TAGGGCTTATTTTCAGGGGATGTGTTATTTTCCCCTCAAAGCCTCAGCTTGCAGCACGCACAGGATGGCCGGGACCTGACAGGGGGAGCCGACCTTGTTGGTAGGGCTGCCCGCACCTTTCCGGTCACCTCTCGGATAGTAGCTGTCACGATGGGGCAGATGAGAAGGGCTGCTCATCTTCTTTACCGCTGGGCAACAAAATGCATGGGTTGTGCAGATGCGCTGCGTAGCCACGCCCATCACTAGGGCTTATTTTCGGGGTAGGGCTTCTATTGCGCAAATGCTTAGAAATCCTGCTAGGGCTTATTTTATGGGTAGGTCTTATTTTCAGGGAAACCCGGTATGTGTTAGCATTAAAGTTACCATGCCTCTGATTTTGAGTCTCATTATTCATTTCTATGAAAAGCCATAACTACGGCTTTATAAGCATTTTAATAACAAAATAACACATATACTGATTATTCAATATGTAGAACCTTTCACCTTTTTCTTTTTTAATATGTCCCTCAAACCTGTTTCATTAATATAAGCCTGTATCCAAGTTTTACAAGCCAGTATCCAACTTTCTACATAATCACCTGTCTTGGTAAATGTGTTAAAGAGGTTCTTAATATGTGCATTAATGTTCATAATATGAACTTAGTCTATTAATAAATACCATAAAATTTATATTTAATAATTATACCTATTAAGAAACTTTTACTATTATGAGTAATGAGTCACTAATGAGTAATGTAATAGCCACCTTACAGAGAAAGCATTACTTAAAACATAAATAAATAAAAACTAGGTCTTACCAAGTACTTTCTAGCATTTTGTCAAAAAAGAGTAAGTTTCACAAATTTTCCTTTTTTCTTTCCCCCCACCCCCCACAAATTTTCCAAATATACCATCTAGTCAAGGCTGATAAGAGAGAGGATCCTCTTTTAAAAGACAGAAGAAAAAAAAAAACCCTGGAGGAGCAGTATCTCTAGTTACTGCTCCTCCAGGTTTTGGGTTTTGTTTTGCTATATTGTATATAGTAAACAAAGCTAAACTAAACTCTTAACAGGCCAAAATCTGACTCTAAAGCATGTAATTCCTTGTATTTGTGGCCACATTTATGAACTATTAGTGAAAACATAGTACACATTAAGACCTTTGAGACTTAAGAAATTTATCCCAGGTTTGAGCAACAAATGAGTTGCTCAAAAATATTCTAAAGTGATTATTTGGACAAATAAACATCTTCAAATTTTTCAGAATCATTCATTGTAACTGGTATCCAAATTACAATTCTTTAAATCCATTCACTGAAATCAATCGAAGAAAGTCCTCCAAGAAGATAAGTTGTATATCTGAAGGTAACATTAAGCTTTCTTTCAATAATTAGACTTTATACTAACTTAATCAGTCTTCTCTGAGCTTATCTAAATTTGGTTAGACATTTGCAGATTATCCGCAAGTATACCAAGTTAAAAAAAAAAAAAGCTTTCCTCATGGTTTCTGATTCCGTAGACCAAGAGCAGGAATCTTAAATTAAATGCAGTATATCAAGCCATAACCAGAATCAAAGTAAAAATAATAGCTCACAACTTAACTGCGTTTAATCAAAATATTTCTTCCGGCCGGGCGCGGTGGCTCACGCCTGTAATCCTAGCTCTCTGGGAGGCTGAGGTGGGTGGATCATTTGAGCTCAGGAGTTCGAAACCAGCCTGAGCAAGAGCAAGACCCCATCTCTACTAAAATAAAATAGAAAAAAATTAATTGGCCAACTAAAATATAGAAAAAATTAACCGGGCATGGTGGCTCATGCCTGTAGTCCCAGCTACTCGGGAGGCTGAGGCAGAAGGATCTCCTGAGCCCAGCCAGGAGTTTGAGGTTGCTGTGAGTGAGGCTGATGCCACAGCACTCTAGCCGGGGCAACAGAGTGAGACTGTCTCAAAAAAAAAAAAAAATTAAAAAAAACCCCTCAACCAAGGAAAATAGAAGAAAGCTGTAGGAAACAAACAAATTCATACAAACAGATTTTAATACAGACTTGGGATGAAGAAATACTAGAGTATGAGAATAGTGTACATATAGCCAAAGAAATGCAAACCAGGTCAAGAAGAGGAGAAAACAAGGATTAAAAAATGATAACATTAACTCAGCTATGATACTGAAAATATACTGTTTATATGTGACTCATAAAACAGAGAATAGAACAATTAGAAGGGAAGGCCCCATGGTGCTCATTCTGAGCAGGGCTGGATGCAGAGAGCTTCCTGAGTTCAAGGGTAATAAACCAGGATGGATGACTGAGGAGGCTTATGGGGTCTCCAAGCCCAAAGAACTTGAACCTCAATGTTCTCTGTCAGCTAGGAAAATGTTTCTTAAAGCACAAAAGCAGCAGGCAAGACTAATCGAAAATAAGCCTAGCCAAAACCAAATCATAAGTATAAAAATTCAGTATGTAGTAAAACTTACTATTAAAATTTATTACACTAAATGGTAAAAAAGTTACATCTTCATCTTAAACCATATACCAATATAATTTCAGACAGTTTAAAACATTAAATATAAAAAAGAAGCCAGGCACGGTGGCTCACACCTATAATCTTAGCACTTTGGAAGGCCAGGAGTTTGAGACTCTGTCTCTACAAAAAACAAGAAAAATTACCCAGGTGCACACCTCTAGTCCTAGCTACTTGGGAGGTAGAAGGATCGCTTGAGCCCCCTGAGTGGTTGCAGTGAGCCAAGATCACGACACTGCACTCCACCCTGGGCAACAGAGTGAGACTCTCTTAATAAATTAAAATAAAATAAAATAAAATAAAAATTAAAGAAACTAAACATAAAAGCAACAGAAGAAATCACACACACATGCACACCAATGTTCTCATACATGTATATACACAATGAATGGATTTGACTATGAAAACTTTTTAAATTTCTCTAAGTCAAAAATCATAGACAAAATTAAAAGACAGGGGGAATGGCCAGGCGAGGTGGCTCATGCCTGTAATCCTAGCACTCTGGGAGGCCGAGGCGGGCGGATAGCTCAAGGTCAGGAGTTCGAAACCAGCCTGAGCAAGAGCGAGACCCCGTCTCTACTAAAATAGAAAGAAATTAATTGGACAACTAAAAATATATAGAAAAAATTAGCCGGGCATGGTGGTGCATGCCTGTAGTTCCAGCTACTCCAGAGGCTGAGGCAGAAGGATCGCTTGAGTCCAGGAGTTTGAGGTTGCTGTGAGCTAGGCTGATGCCACAGCACTCTAGCATGGGCAACAGAGTGAGACTTTGTCTCAAAAAAAAAAAAAAAAAAAAAAGACAAGGGGAATGAAAACTGAGGGAAGTATCTAAATGAAATACAACAGACAACACAATCCTTGGTATAAAACAAACTATAAGAAAATAGGGAAAGAACATGAAGAGATACCTCATAAAACAATATAAATAGTTAATAACACGAGGTCAAACTCCTGGCCTCACCTACAAAAATTAAAAGCCATTTTTGACCTGTCAGTTGACAACAAGTAACAAAAGGATAGTATTTAATGTTGGTGGTGGTGTGAATATGGAAACTGACACAAGAATTCTGGAATACATCTGGTAGGTAGTACATATCAGGAGGCTTCGAAAAGTTGACCCTTTGACCCAACAAGGCCTTATCTAAGAGTCTATTCTAAAGAAATATTTAGAAATTCATATAATATTTATAAACACTGCTGCTCATTTATATCATTATTCATAATAGAGAAGTCAGAAATCATTTCAATTCTAAAATGACAATAAAAATAGTAGCTAGCACTTATATAATGCTTACTATATGGTAAGCTCTGTTTGAAGTGCTTTACATATATTAACTTATTTAACCTTCAAAATCCCTATGAGGTAGAAATTACTATTTTCCTCATTTTACAAATGAGGAAACTGACATAATTATGATACTGAAAATCCATTCAATGAAAAACCATGCAATCATTATTTCAGACAAAAACCATTCTAATCCAGCCAAAAACCACAGGAAAAACAGTGGCCCAAACCCGATCCACACCATAAAATGCCAGATGAGGAGTCTAGATTTCCAACCTCACCAGGTTGTAACCAAGTACCCCAAATGTCCACCAGAGTAGTATCAGGGAAGGCCAAATAGGAAGCTGGGACTTTTGTCTCTGTCAGGTATAAATACAAAAATATAAAGAGAGGGTTATATTGATATTTACTTTCTACAATGAACTTGTATTACTTTTCAAAACTGTTAAGAAACAAAGTTGTTTAGCCTCTTTCCACTATTCTAAACTAGGAGGCAGCATGGTTCACTGAAAGAAAGCTCTAGCATCTGACAGATGTATATAGATCTAACAGCATGACCTTGAGCAAATTACTGATCTCACTCAGCCGCAGGTCCTTCAACAACAAAGTGAGAAAAGTAACCTCTACACATAGGGCTGTTAGAAGAATTAAAGAAAATAATCCGTGTGAAGCAAATGGCAAAAACTGGGCATTCACTACAAGTTCCGAAATCTCTCCCTCAACTACTCCTGGAAGCAGGGTAAATTGTGACAGTAGCCTAGTAGGATGCCCACCTGACAGGAACTCCAGGAATAAACCCTGGTCCACAGAGGACGCAGGTAAACTCAATTTGAATTCTTCAGGTGGACAGGGATAGTTTTTAGACTGCTAGAGGGGAGTCCTAAAATTCAATCCTTAGACTCCAGGGTCTCTGAAATACTCTTATTCAAGGAGTAGAGGGCATGGGTAGATAGCTTGAGATCTTCCAGAGTGGCTGTGAACCAAAACTCAGCAGGCCTAAGAATGCTGGTCAAGTGTGTGTCGGTCCTGATTGACTAGTTATTACTATATTTAGCTGTAAATCTGCCCTGGGCAGGGCCCATTCCTTGGTTTTAGCCTGGAAGGCCTGTTTTGACTTTGAACCAGTTAGCCTGGAGTTTGGTGCTTTGTGTTACAAACTGGATTACCAGCTTTGTCCAGCCCTCCTGGAGTGACTGCTGCCTGAAGAATTTCTAATGATGTAAACACAACTCCCCTGATGCAGGCCGTTGAAAAAGCTTCTGGTTTTGTTTGTTATGTTGTTTGTTTAAACATAATATTGTTTATTATGAAATAATCCTAACATAAGCAGCTCAATAGGCCAGACTCAGGGTAAAAAGGTGAAACAATATTTTTCTTAACTTGATTAAATTAGGAAGGAGAAGAACTTTCAGAAAAACAAAGAAGTAGAGGGATAATCCATGTAATGATGAAGGATAAAGATAAGACTGTTGAAACTCAAGTATTCCAGGTTCCAAGCTCTGCTATGAAACTGTGTCTGCAGGAGCTGGGATCACTCAGGCAGGGTTGAAGCAACCACAACAAGTTGCCAACAGCCCCACAATTGTCTTTAATACTTGCAGCTTTCCTTCTTTAAGCATAGGCTTCCACCAAATTCCCTGGTCTACCTAGCACTTGGAAATACTTGCATTCCTGAGACTTCACAATGGAGGAACAAGGTGACAGTTCAAGGGTTTCCCCACTAACGTCTTCTGTCCAGATCATGGTTTTTCAGAGGACCAGGCTAGGCTGTCTCTAAGGCCCAGCCCCAGAATGACAAAGATCTTAGATGAATGTAAATTCCACAAGTACTTTAAACTCCAGTTTGCTGAAGTTTGGTCTTTCCTCTGATGTCCTTTTCTTTTTTCTTTGAGACAGAGTCTCACTCTGTTGCCCAAGCTAGAGTGTCGTGGCATCAGCCTAGGTCACAGCAACCTCAAACTTCTGGGCTCAAGCGATCTTCCTGGCTCACCCTCCTGAGTAGCTGGGACTACAGGCTCATGCCACAACGCCCAGCTAATTTTTCTATTTTTAGTAGAAACCAAGGTCTTGCTCTTACTCAGGTTGGTCTCAAATTCCTGAGCTCAAGCGATCCTCCTGCCTCAGCCTCCCAAAATGCTAGGATTACAAGTGTGGGCCCCTGTACCCAGCCCCCTGATATCCTTCTAAAATCTTACTGTCTACCACCTCCCTTTTCCCATCCTGGGACACCAGCTGAGTTTAATCTGTCTTCTATGTCTCAGGACCATCATATAGAACATAAACTACTGAACAGTACAACACATTCAACTGCTACTAAGAGCAAAGAGTCAGGCTTTTCCTATGCTTCTCCGGGTGCTGAGGATCTTAAATTCTACTCTTTTTATAGTTTCTCTATCTCTTCCCTAGTCAGCCACTACAGATGCCAGCACTTCTAATCTGCTGCTTCTTTTCTGGAATGGTCTGGAAAAACAGTTAAGCTGGTGATAACTGTACCTCAAATGAGAACACACAGGTATAGGAAGGTATGAGGTTCCCTTACAAATAAAGTGAATGTGCTTAGGAGGCAGGGAGTTCTGCTCCTCCCCAGGGCCCAGAACAGTACACGGAACAGCCTGGCGCTTAGTTAGGCATACAATAAATATCTGTTGAATGAACGGGGCAAACATTCATTTGTTCTCAACCAAAACACAATTAGAAAGCCTCAACTATGTCAATTACTCCAGGCACACTGAGGAGCAGAAGGAAGTGGGTGCCATCCTGACCCTAGGAGACCTTACCACTATTTCACAGTTTCCCCTTCTCCCTGCTAACACTTCCTCCTAAAAAACCAAATCTGGAAAAGGGAAGAAATTACTAAAGCATACTGCCAGGATAACCACAGTGGGAACTAAATGCTATTCCCCCACAGCCCACATCACAGAGGGGAAGAATGAGTAAGGAATTGGCAGCCACCCAGTCCTTCCCCAGAAGCTCCATAACTGGTTCTACCACTTCAGCAACCTGAGCCCAGAGCAGGGGAGGGGGCTGGGAGCTGGGTCTCCAACCACCTGCACTGGACTTTGCCCCAAGCACAAGGCATGGCCTCAGACAGACAGTCCACCAGCCTCCAGTTTCATCTCTTGAGGGGAAAGAACTCCTGACTCACCCCAAAAAGCAAAGTGCTAAAGGGCTCAATAAATAGAAAATAGCCATCATTAACTTAAAAGAAAGGGGCCCCACAAAGAAGGCATCATTATTTTTTTAAAGGCTGCTGTCCTTTCTGTAATAAAACTTGGAGCCAGGTGAGTAAGTGGTAAGGTCTAGTTCTCAAAAAGCCAGGCAGACAGCTTAGATTCAGATAAAGAGGACACAGGGAGGCAGTGACAACAGATACTGAATGAACAAACCATCCTGAGTGAATCAGCTAGAAATCCATTACTAGGCCCAGTTCCCGTAATGAGAAGTCAGGAACCACAGCCTGGACAGCCATTTCTCCCCAAGCCTGGGGGAGGCAGATATCGACTCATCCCCTCATTGGCAGGAACACCAGAGGTTATGTGACTACCTGATGTCACAGCCAGGAAGAAAACCACAGAGCTCTGGATGCTTATGTAAAAGTCTCCTCTGCCTGAAAGATTGGTCCTTTCGTTCCTTATAGCCTGTGGCCCCCAATGAAACAGCCCTTCAGAGAAATCCCCAAATGCCTGAGCACTGTAGAAACTGCTGGCTGCTCCCAAGGCTCAGCACAGCAGGGAGTCAGCTACCCTCTCAGCTCAATGCTTCTAAAATGTGGGCCTGCTGGTGCTATCAAGATGATTCTGGGGGAACCCACACCTCACACCAACATCTCTCTTAGGCTGCTAACCATGGCCTATGGTGCAGACTCAGAACAGGTGTGCCACCTGGAACAAATGGGACCATGTACTGGGCCTGGCCTGCTTCTCCCCAAATGATGGCCCTCTGAGCTCTGGGTCCTCAGCCCATCCTGAGTTCACCCTTTAGCTCCTCCTATTCCTTTTGTGTTCACCTCCAGGTACCCCTTCCTTTAGCCATCCCAGCACTCCCTCCTGGGTCTCAACCCCTGTCCTACCACCTACTCAGACCACTTTCCCAAACCAGCTACCCACCTGGAGCCATCTACAGCCCTCCTCCTCTCAGACACCACCCTTCTCTCTGGCCCTGCCTCCTTCTTCCCACCCTTACTGTAAGTGCCCCTGTATCAGGATCAGACCCTAAAATCCTTTCCCACCTTCTTTTCTCAGGTTGTAGATTCCCACCCCCCCATATCTGCCTGGGTACCCTGGGTCTGGCTCCCCTCACCTGTCCCCACTGCCTGCTGTCACCCTCAACCCCTAGAGACTTGGGTCCCCAGCCCCAGAGCCACTTTCTCTGCCCAGTCTCTGCCCTTTCCCAGGGGTAGAACTCCTTCCCTCTGGGCCCTGGTACTTCCTACATCTCATTCATTTCTTTTTTCCCTTAATGCACCAGTTTCTTTTATAAACAAATTTATATTAGTAAAAAGAAGTGAGTTGATTTAATGAAAACAACTAAATAAAAGTACTCAGGAACAAAAATAGAGAAAGCAGCTATGCAAATGGAAAATACTTTGAATACTGTCTAAGCTGAAATGGAAACTGTGCTGTAGTAATTTTAACAAAAATTTTAACACTGTTCCTCAAGCTGTTCAGAGCAGCTTAATACCTGCTGGGTCTACCCAAGTCAGGCAGCTTTACTTAGAGAGTCAAATCTCTATCTGTGTCACAGATGGAGTAGTGAGCTCTCTGGGGCCCCAAAGACCCGTCTCTTGTTGCTCTAATTGCTCCTGAAGTGTGGGTCATGGAAAAAGCTCTGAAAGAGGAGTAGAAAATTCAGGTTTGGGCAGGGGCTCTGCATTTACTAGCCACCTTATGCTGGGCAAATCAATTAAACTCTTTGAGTCTTGATTTTCTCATCTATAAATTGGAGCTAATAGTCCTTTGCCTACCTCATAGGCTTGTTTTGAAGATCACATCAAATAAGATAATTTATGTGAAAGCACTTTGGTGTCATATAAATGTGAGGTATTATCTTGAATGCTAATGAATAGCTTACAGCTTACAAACACAAATGAATCATTCTTTTTGACGTAACAGGCAGCCAAGTAACTTGAAAAATCCAGAGCTTTGGCCAGATAGCTTCGGCTAAGAGTGAGTTAACCATCAGAGATACCAATAGGCCTTGAAGGCTGGCTCCTAGATCTGCTCAGAGCTGGTCTGGCTCTTGGTGAAGAATGACCAGTGAAACCAAGCTCAGTGCCCAACCTCAAGGCCTCAGTGTCTAGTCTGGAGACAAGAGGAAAGGCTCCCTTTGGAGACAGTAAACTGCATCAGGCACACTTCAAATCCAGAAATGGCCCCCACACCTCAAATCCAGAAATGGCCCCCAGATGCCCACAGAATCTCGTCTAATCACCCTAGGGCAGAGAGGCCAAACATGCCACATTTTTTCATTTTCATCTCCTGCAACATCCTCAACAAACCCTAGGTGATGCCCATTCCTTGTCATGCTAAGCACTTTACTGCTACACCTTCATACTCCTGCTGCTCCTTTAAGCCCTTCTCCATCCTCTGTCCTCAAAACCGAATTCTTCTTAAATTTGTAAGAAACAATGCTGATGCACCACACTCTAAAGCATAAGAGAAATATGTACATTTTAGCTAGCATACAACTAAAATAGCCTTTTCCTTAAGTAACTTACTTAAGGAAAGTTATATTATATATGCTACAGTATAACCTCCCTCTCTGAAAATGTCAATACTAAATTTCCCTGGTAGTTTTCATATCAATAGACTTAAAATTTGATCTTGAAAGAGTTGATCAAATGGCATTTTTAAGCACCTGGCTTCCCCAAGTAATACCTGCCAAGATAGAGTGAGCTACATACCCTTCGAAGAGCTTCAAATGAAAGCCAAGGCTGCTACAGAGGGAAGAGAAAGATACATGTAGGCTGCAGAGGAATGGAAAGAATATTAAACTGGGACCCCAGGCTAAGCCTGATGCTCACTCGTTGGATAGTCTTGGACAAGTTTCATAACCTCTCTGGACTTCCAGCCTCCTGTCTATAAAATAAACACAGTAAATGACCATCAAGATCCCTCTAACTCTGCTGCGATATATTCTTTCTCCCCTCAAAGTCCTGCAATAAACACCTCAGGGAAGCCTTCCCTGATATTGCCAGTCATATGAATCATGTCCTCCTTTTTCTTCCTACAGCATTTTCTTTTTTATTTTTTTAGAGACAAAATCTGGCTCCGTCACCCAGGTTGGAGTGCAATGGCATGATCATAGCTCACTGCAGCCTTGACTCTTTGGCTCAAGCAATCCTCCTGCCTCAGCCTCCTGAGTGGCTGGGACTACAAGTGCACACTACCATGCCTGGCTAATTTTTCTTATTTTTTTTTTTTTCTTTTTTAAATGTTTAGCCACGAGATCACCAGGGATTTTCTTATTTTTTTGTAGAGACAGATTTTGCTATGTTGCCCAGGCTGAGCATTTTCTTGTAGACTTTTACTGGACCTCTTTCATTCTACCTCAGAGTTCACCAAGTACTACACTGGGTGAGCTGTCAGAAAGCAAAAGTGATTTCGTACTCAGCTCTAAAGTCCCACCATGCCCACAGAGTACCTTATCCATGGTGATATACTCCATTAATTTGTTGATTTGAACTAAATTGTGAACTCTGGTAATCCTCAATTTTGTTCTTGACTCCTCCCCTCCTTTCTACCCTAACCACTGCTTCAACTGAGAACCACTGGTGTGCTGACAGCACTGACCGGTCAGGACTGGAATGAGTAAAGAAGGGGTATGGAGTAAAGGGCACCCCTGGACACAAACTGAGGGTGATTTACATATGACTTTAAAGCTTACAGTAAGGAAAGTGCACTAACAGTGAAAACAGCAAGACCTGACTGGTAGTGAGCACTCATTCTATGCCAGGCACTGTGCAAGTGCTCATGTGCATCAAGCCTCACAATGCTATCAAGGAGGGACTATCATTATCCCCATTTCACAGATAGGGAAACCAAGGCACAGAGAGGTTAAATATTTGCTCAAGGTCACAAACTAGGTAAGTCCTGGAGCCAATATCCAGAAAGTCTGACTCCAAAGTCCACTGTCTTAACTGTAACTGCTGATAAGTACAAAGGTGATTATAAAGGCACATTTACAATTTCCAACATTGCTCAATGTCCTGTATTATAATTTCCATCTCCTCTCAGCACATGGTGGATATGACAAGCAATAATTCTTGGCCTTACTTGTTAGAGATTAGTTATAAAAACTGTTACTTTCTGCACCAAGTTTCTCTCTAGAAAATCATCATCTAATTGAAAATGAGATGAACTTCTAGAAGAATTACTAATGTCAGCCTCTGTGTTTCAAATGATGGCCCCCAAGAGCAAGAGATGGAGAAGTTGGAAACAGACAAGATGTAGAAACCCTACAGTGACTGCTTTTGTTTATATTTGTAGCCCAATACCAGGCTCAGAGTCTGGCACACAGTAGGCACTTAATAAAAATGTTGTTTACAGGTAATATTTCTACCTTCCTCTAAAACACACAAGAAGAAAAGGAAATGAAAAAGAACCAGGAAGAACACTATAAAGTTTGATCTAGTAAAGGTTCAGTGTGCATGGTGACTTCATGCCTGTAATCCTAGCACTCTGGGCGGCCTACGAGGGAAGATGGCTTGAGGTCAGGTGTTTGAGACCAGCCTGAGCAAGAGTGAGAACCTGTCTCTACTAATAATAGAAAAATTAGCTGGGTGTCATGGTCTGTGCCTGTAGTCCCAGCTACTCAGAAGGCTAAGACAGAAGGATCACTTGAGCCCAGGAGTTTGAGGTTGCTGTGAGCTAGGCTGACACCACGGCACTCTTAGCCTGGGCAACAGAGTGAGACTTTGTCTCAAAAAAAAGGTTCAGGCCTGTAAGCCTAGCACTCTGGGAGGCTGTGGTGGGCGGATCGTTTGAGCTCAGGAGTTCGAGACCAGCCTGAGCAACAGCGAGACCCTGTCTCTACTAAAAAAATAAAAAGAAATTAGCTGGACAACTAAAAATATATATACAAAAAATTAGCCGGGCATGGTGGCGCATGCCTGTAGTCCCAGCTACTCGGGAGGCTGAGGCAGAAGGATTGCTTGGGCCCAGGAGTTTGAGGCTGCTGTGAGCTAGACTGACGCCACGGCACTCTAGCCCGGGCAACAGAGTGAGACTCAGTCTCAAAAACAAAAAAGGTTCAGTGTGTGCCTGCTCTGGGCAAGGCACTGGGCACACAGCATGTTGCTCTCCAGAGTCAGGACTGCAAGCAGAGAGATGGGCAACCTTCTACTTACCTGGTTGGAACAGAAGTCAGTACAACCTTTCTGAAAGGCAATTTTGAATTATGAATCAACAGTTTGAGGCTGGGCGCAGTGGCTCACACCTATAATCCTAGCACTCTGGGAGGCTGAGGCAGGCAGATCACTCAAGGTCAGGAGTTCAAAACCAGCCTGAGCAAGAGCCAGACCCTGTCTCTACTAAAAAAATAGAAAGAAATTAATTGGCCAACTAAAAATATATAGAAAAAATTAGCCGGGCATGATGGCGCATGCCTGTAGTCCCAGCTACTTGGGAGGCTGAGGCAGGAGGATCGCTTGAGCCCAGGAGTTTGAGGTTGCTGTGAGCTAGGCTGATGTCACGGCACTCTAGCCCGGGTAACAGAGCGAGACTCTAGTGTCCCAAAAGTCTCCATACAAAGGAAAAATGTTATAATTTTGAATATTTTGTAAATAAAGGTAAATTTAGCTACAATTTCCCATTTTCCCTATGTATGGTGACTTTTGGGACACTCTGTAGAATAGTGGTTACCAAGAGCTGGGGGGAAGAGGAATGGTAAGCTATTATTTATTGGTTATGGAGTCTCAGTTTGGAGTGATGGAAAAGTTCTAGAGATTAATGGTGGTGAATGTACTTAATGCCATTAAATTGCATACTTAAAAAAGATTAAAATGGTAAATTTTATGTTAAGTATGTATGTATACCACAATTTTTTTTTTAAATCACAGGAGGACTAATGTGGCTACAGCACAATAAGCAAAGGGGAGAATGGTAGGGAACATGGAGGACAGGCAATAAAGGCCTCATGGGCAGGGGAAGACTGATGAGAAGCCACTGGGGAGTTATGACCAGAGGTGACAAAATCTGATTTACATTTTAAAGGCTCATTCTGGCTGCTGTGTGAAAAGGATCAAAGGGGCAAGAACAGAAATAGGAAAGGGTTAGAAGAACACTGCAGTCACCCAAGTAATTCCTGAAATTACTTTGGAATCTCTCTTGAAGGTTTACAAACAGCATTAATTTGTGATCTATTCTTTTTTTTTTTTTTTTAAATAGAGTCTCACTCTGTTGCCCAGGCTAGAGTGCCATGGCGTCAGCCTAGCTCACAGCAACCTCAAACTCTTGGGCTCAAGATCCTTCTGCCTCAGCCTCCTGAGTAGCTGGGACTACAGGCATGTGCCACCATGCCCAGCTAATTTTTTCTATATATTTTTAGTTGGCCAATTAATTTCTTTCTATTTTTAGTAGAGACGGAGTCTTGTTCTTGCTCAGGCTGGTTTCGAACTCTTGACCTTGAGCGATCCACCCGCCTCGGCCTCCCAGAGTGCTAGGATTACAGGCGTGAGCCACCACGCCCAGCCTTGTGATCTACTCTTCATTTTGACAGGCCGTGTTGCCCTGCGCCATGAGTGTGTATATAAGAATTTGGGGCTTACTGCTTCAG
>CAUYPO010013080.1:0-29734 GCA_963574435.1 Cheirogaleus major
TCTTCAACCCCAGTAGATCTCAGCCCAGACAGTAGATTCCCTCACTCCTCTGCAATTCCTGGGAATGGGGCTACCCCTTCAGCTGGAGGCACTGGCTATCAGGCCATAGTAAAGAGGTAAAGTCGAGTCTCAGCTTGAAAGACTGTCCTGATAAGCTGCTAGAACTGCCTTTCCGTTGCCAGTGGGGAGGTGGGAGCAAAGCGGAGGTAACAGTCTTGCAACTTGGGTTTCTGGTTGAACAGCCTATTTCTCAACTCTGCCCAGGAGCAGAGTCAGACCCTTTGGTGTGAAGCATCCAGACCCAAGTCATAGGAGGGTGTGGGTGATAATGTCTCCCCAGGTCATATCTGGAAAAGCAGACTCCTTCACAACTCCACCTTGCCAAGATGGGCTCTGCTCTCTGGGAACAGAGCGCAGGCGGTTGTGTGTAGTGGGAGACCGCCCAAGTTCAATCTGGTGAGACAGCCACACAAACCACCACTTTCCCCTTTCCACACCTTTAAACACAGAATCCGAGTCAAGCCGCAGGAATGGGAAGACCCAGAGTGGAGTTGGAGGAACAGACAGATTTCTCTCCTGTTTCCCTCTTCCAGAAGCTGGACCCATTCAGCTGGGTTAGGAGAGGGGGGAGGTCTGATACCACTTCCAGAGCAACCCTCCTCAGTGTTTCCAAGCTATGGGCTGCAGCTTGCTGTCCCAGAGCTAGCAAGGAAGGTGCTTGCAAGGCGGAAGGCAAGGCTGGGTTTGGCGGGCTGTCTCCAAGCTGCCACTGAGCCTACTATTTCTCCAACTTGCAGAGACACAATGGTGTAGGGAAAAGAGATCTGCCCTCTCTATCTACCCAGCACCAGCCAAAATCTCAGCGATATCCAAGGGCAAACCCTCCTTTAGGATATACACCCCCTGACCTGGTCCTGGAAGCGTCCTGCAGTGAGATGCTAGACTCAGCACTCGTTCCTGCCAGAGCAGGGAAGTGCCTGCTGGGTTTGGACCCTCCCTCACCTGAAACTTACTGGGAAGAGTGCTTAGGAGAGCTCAAAATGTTCCCTGCTCCAGTCTCCACTACACACAGCTCTGCCCACGCTACCACTTCCCACCAACTTCAGGCAATTCCCTGCCTGCATGGGTGTGGAGTTCGGTGGGGGAGGGATGGTCTCCCTGTGCAAGGCAGAACCAATGCTGCAGCCAGCTGGTGGCCTGTGGATTCACACCTCGCTCCCTCCCTACTGTATATTTCCGACTACCCGGGTTTTGCAGAAGATTATCTGATTCACCTTTTATTTTCGCCACTGATTTTTCTTTTTTTTCCCCATTTCCTGGTGATCTCTGCAGGCTTGCGAAGCTGGTCCTGTGGAAGTGCAGTTCACTCGTGTGTGGTTGTCTGCTTTCCTCACTTTCCACTCTGGGAGCAGACAGCCAGGAGGATACCCCTAATCCTCCATTTTTCCAGTACTTGGAATTTTTTTCTTTATAAAAATTCTAATCCAATGTATTTTGAGGTAAAGCTTATTGAAAAATAACAAATATCTATTTATGCTTTTTATGTTTAAACCCCCAAAGGAAATATAAAAATATATATATATATGTTTTCCTTTTAAAGCGTCTATATCTAGTTGAGGCATGGCGTACTTACAGCAATTTTATTAGCATTAGGCTCTAACCAACTGAGCTAACTGGCCACATACTTATAGCAATTTTAGCAAGGCTTTTGCAGTTAAAGGGACCTGAGAAGATTCAAAGCTTGGAAAAGTCAACTAACTTGCATGAACCTTTGTTTTCTCATCTACAAAGTGGGGATAATAATAATAATGATTTCACAGTGTTTGGGGAAGTAAAATGAATAGCATGATGCCTAATATTTAACTATTGTTTAAAAAGTGTTCTGTAGTATGCCACACTATAGTTTTTTTTTTATCAACATTGGCTAGTATTTAATACAAAAATTTTAAATTTAACTTAATATTGCAATTTTTCTATAAGATATAAAGAAGATGGCCATCAAACATTTGGAGTTGGGCTGTATATTAAAATACAGCCTACCAAAGAGTTAAATGGAAATGCCATTTTACATTAAACACAAATATTTACAGTGATGATGATCATCTTATTTGGCTTAGGAGTGAAATCGATAATGGCTATTAATCTAGAAATGAAATAAAACATTTCTGTATGGTGATTTTCTTTATTCATTATAGTTCCTTGTTCATGCTGTATATATTTATATGATGGATGATAAGGAAAATAGAAGAAAAGTTGGAAAGACACAGAGAAAAGATCATTGCTTTTATGTATATTCAGGGCCCACACTGGTTCAGGAAGGAACAGACTGATATACACAGGCATAAGAAGAATATAGTCTGACATTTTGTTGCTGAAAAATCAGTTGTTCAGCTTTTTCCTCACTCTGTATGAATAGGAGTTTTTCAATGTATTCATTTGATTACTGCCTTGAAAATAGAAGTATATAAGCTTCATCTTTCTACTTATGAAGAAAATCTGATTACACTTATTCTGACACAATCTTTATCTCATGGATCACTGCTTTATGAAGTGATAAAATGATGAAAGAGGGAAGTAATGGAGAGATAACATGCCCAGGTTATGAACCTATGTGCATTAGCAAAGACAGAAATGCTTCTCAAACCTTTGCATTTATAAATCAACTGACGATGTTAAAATGGAGTATGTCTGGTTTGCGAACTAAAATTTTGCACAAGTTCCCAGGTGGTAAAGATACTGCAGGTCTATGAACCCATATTTTGATTAGAAAAGACTTAGGACACACCATCAAGAAGTGGAATCAGATTAATATGGACCCAGTATTCTTTTCCAACTCAAATCCTTAGAATAAACATATTTGTATTTTATCTCCACATTCTTTATTTGTATTATTTACATATCTTTTTAGTTTTTATAGTTCTTAATTTTTAAAAAAATGTAGCCTACAGTTGGTAACCTCCTGGATAATTCTCCCTAATGGTCATGATACATGAACATCACAGGTCACTAAGCACCTTAGCCAAGTATATTTTGAAGTTAAAGATATGTGTAGTTGTCCCAAATACCTTTTTGGAATGAACAGAACATTAACGTGATAAATTTACTTGATGCATTTTTAAGTAATTTGAATACACGTTTTCACTCTATTTTAGGCAAAATCTGTGATATGCTTTAAACCTTACTAATTGGCAGATTTTGGAACAGTCAATAAATGATACAGTGAAGCTGGAATTTGTAAAAGGACCCCCAAAATAAGCAGTTTTGTTCCAGAAGCAGCTAGAGTTAAACTGTATAATGAATGGTTGGCCATGATCTCCAGGCATTTCAGTTCCAGGTCTTCTGCAAATACACAATTGACATTAGGATTGTTTAGGCATTTTTTTTTTCTTATTTTAGGATGAGGAAGCCTAGTTTGTGTTCATGTATCTTTCCAAAAGCTCTATCTTCTAACGCAACTCTTTACTTCTTTTAATTTTTGACCACATGGATAATATATTTTATTTTTCACCAATGTATTTTAATTTTATAGCAATTTTTTATTATTGCTCACATAAAATCTCTGTTACTTTGGTGTGGGTAAGTAAATATTTGTTTTAAAGTTTGTTCTCACAAGCAATGAATAAAAATATATTTTCCCTTAATTATTGGTCTCATTATGTCACTATCTATAATGAATTAATATTGACAGAAATAACTTAATTTCAAATGAAGTAAAATTTTAAAAATAAATCTTTTTTCATATATAATACACTAGAACATTTTTGGAGGATTTAAAGAAAATAGCATTATTTTCTAAGATTTTTATCTCCATCTATGCAATATATATTCATGACATGTGTTTTTCAAAGTAACTTAATGTTTTACTGCCCCTTTTATATCATATTTACAGTAACTGAATCAAAAATTTAAAGGTTAAAATTTTACCTATTTATCAATAAGGATGGATTCCTGTCCTCATTTTACATAACATAGAAAGTAAAGCAGTGAAAAAAAAAAACAACTGCAGCAATGTAACATGACTCTATTTTTTGTAAAATTCATCCAAAAGAGATTCTATTCAAAGATCTCATTCTTTGCTGTAGAAAAGAAAAAAGTAATAGTCATTTTCCCACATATCTGACCCAGAGAATTAGAGAGTCAATCTTTAGTGTGCAGTCAGGATAAAAAAAAAAAAATCTGTAGCCTCCAGCAAAGCCAAAAGTTTTCAGAGAAACTCATTTTTACATAATAATTGGAGCCATGACCCCAGCATAGAATAAGAGCAAAATACATTGACTTTCACCCATGGAAAATGTTGGCTTCTAATACGAAATATTTCTAAATGTCTTCTATCTTTAAATGCCTGCTTTTCTCTTGCAGTGGCATCAGCAGTACTAGAAGTGTTCCTTAATGCAGTCTAATTGACAGTCTGAATGTGAGGCCCAGACACCTCCCCACCCCATGTGCTAACCATCCAAACTGTGGTCTCTTAACAGAGAACAGTTGATGGTTTCAATTATACTGGGGTTGTAGGGTCATTGGCCTAATACTTTTCAAATGGTCAGGATTACATTTCCAAAGGTTCATTCTTATCATTTTATATGGGATGTCATCACTTACAAGATGACACAAGAAACTGCTTAGTGTTCTTAGGAATCTAAAAATCTCTAGAAAAATAAAGAATTGAAAGAACTATCATATGGGAAAACAAGAATTATACAAGATATTACCTTGTATTTGAGGCAAACTACACACAATTATATCTGACTTGAAAAGCATGTTTTAACAGAAGTATGTTCATTTTCATTGTATCAGTCATGTTTGTATATTTGTTACAAATAAATGTACAGCTGTCTGGTATCTGCCAAGGATTGGTTCTAGGACCTCTGAGTATACAAAAATACATGGTTCCTCAAGACTCTCTTATAAAATGGCATAGTATTTATATATAACCCATGAATATCCACTCATATACTTTAAATCAATTCTAGATTACTTATAATATCTGATACAATGTAAATGATATGTAAATAGTTGTTATACTGTACTGTTATTTGTATTATTGCTGTATTGTTATTTTTTTCAAATACTTTTCATCTGCAGTTGGTCGAATCTATAGATGTGGAACCCATAGATACCAAAGGCAACTAATTTTTAAGAAACAAGGCAGTATTTAAAAGGTGGGTAATTCTTTAAATTTTAGATTTACAAAAATAAGAACACTTTAAAACTTCCCAAATTATTTTATATATATGTATATATATATAGTTACATCTGAAAATTATAAGTTAAAGCAGAAAGATTAAAAATTATTTGAGAAATATTTTAAGGTAACATCATATTCTCTTTATAGTACAGTCTATTATATTGGTAATTGGTTTTCTATTTTGTACTACATGTTGTAGGTTCTCTTAGTTATTGTTGATATATAGAATAGGAAACCTCAACTTTGTATATGGAAAAGGGGGGTTATTTGTTTACTGCATGTAAGGAATTCTTTATAAAACAGAAGTAATGTAGCTTCTATTTGAAGAAACATATATCACATTCTAAATTTAGAGTGCCATCTAGTGATGAATAAGAGTTCAATCAATTCTGAATTAAAGAAATATTAATGTTTGCACAATGTTAACTTCAATGTGGATTTTTGTAATGTGGAAAAATGAAAGATATTCAGATATTCAGTATTTTATATTGAAATAGCAACAATTGAAATATTAAAAATAAAAGTTCCTTTATATTGAATTTGTCAGCTTTGATAATTTATTCCTTCTGAGTGATTAAATGATTTTGTTCAGAGTTTTAACATATGCATTGAAACCTTGAAATTAAATATAATGATTTATGAAAAGGAAAGCAAGGAAAATACAGGAGGATGACAATATAAGGAAAGGAAGAAATGGGACATGAAAATAAATAAACAATTAAGGAAGAGAGACTAGGAAAAAGCAAGGAAGAAAGTAAATTTTACTGATGACCTGCATCTCTTCCAGATGCTATAACATATATTAATCAATTTATTTCCATACCACAAAGCTCATTTTATAATAATAGGAAGGCAATGGAGGTTTATTCAAATCATGTAAACTTCGGTGTTTTTATTTTTTTTATTTTTTATTATTTCAGGGTATTATGAGGATACAAACATTTTGATTACATTTTATATCATTGCCTCTTGTGTTTCAAAATTTTATTTTTCTACTTCGTTTTATTTTTCTCTGCATATAAGCGTTAAATAATGCTTATTTTCAAAATCTATAACAAAAATGTTTTTACAAAATGTTTGTACCAATATTGTGCAAATTTGACTTACTCAGAGTTCTGCATTAGGTTTCATAGGATCTGCATTCAAATCTTGAGTTCATTGTTTACTTTTCATGTGACTCTTGGCAAATTACTAAGCATTTTGGGAAAAAAAATAACAAAGGTGACTGTTTTCAACAAAATACTCACTTCAGATCTAGTTTGTTATATTAAGTTTGAAGTTCAGCCCATTCACACTGGTCTAGCTGACTTCATGTTTCTTCACTATAACATTTCTATGGACAAAAAAACTCAAGTCTTTTGCTATAGGTTAAAATCAATACACTAATCAACACAATTTTAAAAAGCAATGAATATATGGGAAAGTCAGGACTAATTCTCCTTTAAGTGAAAGAACCTTCCAGTAATCAGTATCTTCTCTTTAAAATCATTCAGGTTATCGTGTCATGAAAAAAAAACAGCAAGTTGCAGAAGATTCCATTAGTCTCAGGAAGTCTGTGTCCCCTTAATTCTACTTTACCCAATAACTGCATACTAAATGAATACTCTGCCACAATCATTGATTTTACAGCTCATTCATGAATTCTGTCCAATGTAAGGAGACATTTTCTTAAACAAACATTTTTGTTGTTTTAAGAAATAACATGAGATTCATTTTACATCCTAAATGAAAGAATAAGTTTCCCTTTCTATTCTATTTTTAGACTGATTTTTCTGAAAGAATAATGTAGTTGATGCTTTCAGGGCAATTTCTCGAAGGGTACTGATACAAGATCTATTATACCCCAGAAAAATAGCTTCAACTGCTCTCAAGCCAAGTAGCATGGTTCTAATTTAGTATCAGCCTCATGGTGATGATATTTCTGTGGAGATTTGCCAGTAACCTGCTGCCATCATAGGAAGTGACTTTGGCTTAGGCATTTAGTCAGTGAGCAAGTCACAGGGGACATACCAAATGAGCATGACAGCCTCTACCTTCCCGGAGATGGAGGATTTTCTGTAGAGTATTACTGTGTTCATATCACCTTGAGGAAGGGAAAAATGAAGGCCATGCTAGATACGTTTTGCCTTAGAATGTACTATTTTCAGTAAGTGAATTAGGGATAACTTGTACTTGTCAGTAAAAGCTGGACTTCAGTAAATATAATCCCTAGCAATAATTGATCTTTGTTGTCTTTTAGTCCTCATTTCTAACTATATGTATTTATTTATTTATTTTGGAAAAATCAGTGCTTCACAATTTGTGTACACTTGATAGAGTTGTAAATCTAGGTGTCTATCTTCACAGGGTAGCATCCCAAGGGAGTCATTAGAGTACCCTCTGCTAGATCAGTTTTCCCAACCCTTTCCGATACTCCCAGATTATAATTATTCAATAGTCATTCAGATGACCTAGCTAAGGAGTTTATTCATTGACAAATAAAAAATGTGTACAAAATAATCTACACCATAATTTTTGATATATGTATACATTGAGGAATGGCTAAGGATTTTAAACTTTTGCGGCATCACCAAAGACAGAAGAAAGGAAATGGCTTTGCGCTAATTCTTCACAAACAATAAACTCTGAACAAGCTTTCTGTCTCAAAAGCGTTATCATGAATCCTTCTTGATAATCACATAGTGCTAGTATATTTACCACCCATTTCCAAAGTTTTCTCCATCTATGGATTCCAATAACTTACTTTTTTTTTAATTTTTTTTTTCAACATATTATGGGGGTACAAATGTTTAGGTTACATGTGTTGCCTTTCCCCTAATCCCCACCCAAGTCAGAGCTACAAGCGTGTCCATCCCCCAGATGGTGTGCATCACACTCATTATGTATGTATATATATACCCATCGCCTCCTCTCCCCTCCCATCTGCCCAACACCTGATAAATGTTATTCCTATATGTCCACTTAGGTATTGATCAGTTAATACCAATTTTCTGGTGAGTACATGTGGTGCTTATTTTTCCATTCTTGGGATATTTAACTTAGTAGAATGGGTTCCAGCTCTATTCAGGAAAATACAAGAGGTGCTAGATCACCAATGTTCCTTATAGTTGAATAGTACTCCAATAACTCATTTTTGATGGAGTTATGCAAGGTCTGCATCTCCTTTTACAAACTGAGAACCATAATGGATGTATTGGTATTCATCACTCATTCAACAAATGATTATATAATGCTTGGCAAACAGGAAAATTCATTTTCTAGCAAGATACAATTGTTGAGACCCCAATTAACCCCTCATTCTTTTTGTGAGTTGGTCTGGAAGGTAAATAAGCCAATGAGATTGCATGTCAATTAAAATATCCTGCCTCATATTTTCCTTGAAAATTGGAAACATTGAGCAGAAGGAGCTGTTTCTACTGAACAGGAACAGAGGTTGGGGAGACCGGTGAGGATTCAGACTTGGAAATGACATAGTACACTTCACATTTAATCAAATGACTCACTAGAACACGTGGAACCCTAGTTTGAATAATCCATGGAGTGTGCAGAAGCTGGTGATACAAGTTCTAAGAGAAGATAATGAGTATTAACATGAAAGCCATTTTCAGAGAGTCAGTCTTAAAAATAGCCTGCCAAATATTTCTAATTCCCAGACTCCAGAGGCATGATATGATTTTACTCGCTGGGCCCTTTAGAGTTCAGTGGGGCCTGTGATTAAAAGAATAATGATGTCAGCAAAAATGATGAGTACCATCTCTGACCCCACAATATTTAACTGACATTTTCAAGACTCTCCAGAATTCCTTGCTTCTCTCATAGTCATTAGCAAAGCTAAAACTGTGGCTGCTCTGTCTTTATGGATCCCTTAGGGACTATGATGAGCTGACATTACTGACACCCAATAAAGGAAGTGTAACCTGGTTGAGAAGTAAGCTTTAGTTGTTTTGACTACCGAGATTTGGAGATTGGCATTTAATTATAAAACATTACAGCATAACATAGAATATCCTGATTAATACAAGCAGCTACAGTCACCATTAACATATGTCACAGGCTCAGCTGAGCTGGAGAGAAAGAGCTGAGCTGTCGGCTGTCAATTTACACCAGTAGTCTCCAAGCTTTTTGGCACCAGGAACTGGTTTCATGGAAAACAATTTTTCAACAGACCAGGGGAATGGCGGATGGTGAGCAATGGAGAGCGGCTGTAAATACAGATGAAGCTTTGCTCACTCACCCTCTGCTCACCTCCTTCTGTGTGGCCCAGTTCCTAACAGGTCACAGACCAGTATCAGTCTGCAGCCCAGGTGTTGGGAACCACATCTCTAGGAAATCAGGTCTATTAATAGGTCAAGAATTCAAAAGAGAGATGAAATATACAGATGTATTTGTGCATTTCTATTTCCTTTTAAATAATATAAACAATAATTATATTGATATTTAGATGTCCTGTGTCAGGCTATATACATATTTCAGTTGTATTTCATATATTTATGAATTTATCTTTAAAAAATCTACAAGGAAAACTTGGGAGGCATTTTTCACCTTTTCCCTAGTATCTCCTTAGTGGTATATTATAGACTTTTTCATGCAATGATAATTGTATTTTCCGCAATGAGCTGGTTTTAATAATGCTTGAGCAAAACTATGTTTTCTGGTTTTTTTAATAATTAATCTTTTCTTTTTTTTAGCATTTAAAGCTCCTTTTTAATTGGTGGCCGAGATTTCACCTATGATATCAATTATGCCTGTAGATTTCTTATTTTTCAGAATAAATAGGTCTGTTTATATATTTCAAAATGGAAATAGCAATGCTAAAGTGCCTGAATAGGGTGAGACTAGATATACGATAGGGTTTGGGAGGTAATTAGAATATTAGGAGATAAAATAAAATATCATACCTATACTTAGAAACATTCACATATATTATCTGAGGTTAATGTTATGAACAAATCATGAAAAGTTACAGAATTAAAAGAAAACCAAATACATTTATATGGTCAACAGGGTTTTGAAGTAGGAAAATTCTTTTAATCTTGATAGTCTACCCAACCTGTCCTCTGACATAGGGGTTGCTCTAGCATAGATTCTTAAAAAGAAATGTTCTAAAAGAGGTTGCTGCAGTTTTATAATGAATAATAATGGTTCCCATTTCCATTATTCTGTGTGTTTGTTTCTACATTTGTGAAATGATTATTTTAGGACTTAGTTAAACTTTTCCATAAGACTTTTTTTTGAGAAAAGTATATTGAATAGAAAAATTATCTAAGGCCACACATATGTCTCTCTCATATATATACACACACATATATAGACATATACACACACATATACATGGAAGTCAAGGAGATTTGGTCTATGATTAGACAATTTTATCTCAAAAACCAGGGAAATTAAAGTATGGATTATCTCGGGATCTTTTTTGCATAGTGGGAGGATTTGATTTTTTTTTTAATGCTTGTTTAGTTTTAGTGAGTTCTGGTATTATTGGGATTTGTTTAATTGCTAGCTTATTTCATATGTTTTTCCTTCAGAGAATTACTATTTTGCATTGTGAAGAATTTCAGAAAGAATGTTAAGTATACAAACACAAAGAAATAACTTGAGACACATTTCAGGTACCTGACAAATTAAATTAATATTTGGAAAATTGTGATTTAATATTTTGGGCCATTAGGTGCCCAGAAGAATAAATAATGCAGGCATAATCTACTAGTTATTTTTCATGCCACTGTTTGATAAATGCCTCCAAATCTAAGAAATGCCTAGAGTAGAACTTGGCCTTGTTCTATACCCTCATCTTTGTCATGGAAAACATTATAATATGTTTGCATTGATTAATACTAATTATTGAGCACAGAATAATGGCAAAGTGTAACACATTGCATGGGCTTCCCTTTTCTCATATTCACATTAATGCTGTCTAATCTTGCTCACAGAGTTGCAATTATTGATCAAATGTGAACTGATTCTAAGTCCACCTCTAAAATTTTCTTACATTTTTCTCTCTAATACAAGAGTTCTTTTTCACTTTTTTCCCCCTATTCTCTGAAAAGGATAAAAATCAGGTGTCTTATTTTGGCTGACCAGGAAATTCTGTTTTGCTGTCTCATTCTTTGAACAAACTCAACTTATTTGTTAAAATATTTTTTTAATACACCACAAAAAAGAGAAAGAAGCATAGTTTGATGTGATTCATATTGATACTGTAAATGTCCCACTTGACATATGACAGTCTATTTATTAATAGTTTATAAATTAATACAAATGATAACATCAAAATAGAATATAAAATATTGGCAGTCTTGGCTTTTGTTTATACTGAACAAAAGTGTTATTTAGAAGATTGGAAAAATCAATATTGCACTTGGAATTCAGTAGAACTCTTTTTTGTTTATTTTAGCAATAAAAGTAAATTGCAGAATAAAGGAAAAGAAAACTGCAGTCTGCAGTCATGCACAAATCCACTTGCCATCTAAATTATGCATATGCATATACACAGACACACAAATCAGTCATGTATGTAAAATAACTAATGATTTTCTGCTGTTTAAAAACTAAAATCTTATTTAATTTATAGGATCTTAGAGCTAGCGGGAACCTTAAACATTACATCATCCAAGCCTGTCTTTTATAGCCAAGGTCATAGAGTGAAAGTGATTCAAACTAGAATCAATTTGTCTTCCAAGTTCAGTTTCCTTTTTACTAAAACACTTTGTCCCTTATATCTAGAAAAACCAGAAAGAATATAATAAAAGCACATTTCTAAAATCCCCAGATCATTTTAAGGGATGATGCCTTCTCCCACCTTCATGTTCCAGAAGCTTGCTATTTGATTTTTGATCCCAAACATATTAGAGGCTTTGCTAGCAGCTCTTTCTGGCACTGAATCATCCAACACAAAAACATTTCTCCATTGAGTCTGTGAGAGCCTAGAATGAGGTTGGAAACTAAAATTCATTTGATAAAAGTGACACTTGTTTGTGTAATATTTTTAGTATATAGTAATATATTTGAATTTAATTTACAGGAATATAGTTAGAATAAAGAGGTCTTTATTTTCTCTTTCTATTCCTAGAATGGAAACTGTTATATTAATGTAAATTGCTGAATCATTGTTTAGTAAAGGAAAATAAATGATGAACAAACTCAGGCTCCAATCATCCAAAAATATTATATCTAAAACAAGAGTGATGTAAGTTCATAAAACTTTTAAATTCTTCCATGATATATATTTTAAAGTTGAGAAACTCCCCTATGAGATGAACTCTATTTTCAGTCATTCAATGATTCTTTCTTCACTGATTCATTAATTTATTTAATACATATTTTGGCATGCCGTCTATGTTCCTGACACATTTCTAAACTTGTTTACCTATTAGGTAAAATAACTGAAATCTCTCCCTTAGAGGATTCTGTTTCTAAGTCTTTGAGACTCAAACCTATAGTCTCTATAAACTAAGGAAGATCTAGATAAATACACAAATAAAACATATTATTCTTCAATTCACCTAATTTTTCCAAAGGGTTATTCCATTTGGTGTAGATAGGGATTTAGATGAGTGTGACTTACAAGTCAAGGTACAGTTGAGGGGACATAGAGTGGCACAACCAGAAATGCAAGCTTCAGGACCAATTCTCCTGGGTTCAAATTCCAGGCTGGCCATTCACTACCTGCGTGACCTTGGCCAAGTTACTTACTTCTTCATTCTCAGATGCTGATATGAAGGTTAAGATAATATATTAAGTTAATTCATGTAAAAATAATTAGAGAAAAACCTGGCACATGTAAGATGTTATTGCTCATATAAATTGCTTTAGGAAAATGGAATTCTAATTACACTTACAATTTAGGCAGGGCAAAAGATGATCCTCAGCAAGAAAGAAGAAACCAGATGACTTAGTATCTAATCATAAGGTTATTTGACTATTAGACATAAATGATAAGAACCTATGAAGCACTTTGTCTTGTAACATACTATAGACAAAATTTAAATGTGAGATCTGTTATATTAACACTTAATAGTTGTATGAGAATTGTTTTTTTAGAGGGTAGAAAATTTCATGCAGAAAAACTAGTTAGAAATTTTAATGGTCTAAGATGGAATGAATGTGATTTTATGTAATAATAACAAAATTATAATCAAGAAAACATGATATTTTTCAAGCCTGGGAACATACTAAGACCTTTTCGTGTATGAAGTCATTGAATCTGCTGTATGAGGTATAGGTTATATTCATTTCCCTTTACAAAATAAGAAAGTACAGCTTGCAGATATTTAGGAATTTGTCTCATATCACACAGTCTCTAAGTAGTACTGCTCAGTTTTATACTCAAGTTTATTTGAATTGCTAATTACCTTTATTATATAATAATCCTTATGATTGTTAATTTCTATAAAATAAGAGCAGTAAATGTTTATTGGATGTATTTATTATATGTGCTGCTAAAAATAAGGACATAGTCAAAGATGAATTATGGCCCTCCAATTAACGGTAGCAGGATTAGAGGACAAGAAGAGATTGAGGTACCCAAACATTGAAGGAGATGATTTGGTCTTATTGGCATGTGGTAATTCTTAGCTATCTGTGAAATATCTAAAGGAAGATGTGCAGAATACAGTTAAATATACGTATGTGAAGCCCCAGGAGAGGTGCGAGCAAGGAATAGAGATTTTCAGTTTAAGATGCAAACAGAGTAAAAGCAGAAAAGAAAATCAAAAGAAATAGTCAAAGAGACACTAAGATATTCAGAGCAAACAAAGGGAATAAAGCCCTACAAGGAGCTACAGCTCAGCAGTATTGGTTGGAATGTAGAGTGATGCAGTCATACAAGGATGGAAATGCTTTTCATTAAACTTAGTACCCAGAGGCTTTTAATTTTGTCAGAAAGAATATTGTGGATTCAGCAATGGAACAAGAAACTAGACTGCTAGACATTAAAATGTCAGTAGTGAAAGTGATGCAGAGAAATGGACTCAGAAAATGTAGAATAAATTTTCAGTAATTATTAATGAGAATAAAAAGAGAAGGACAGTTTGGAGGTTAGTAACTTAAATAGGAACATTTGTTCCATTTTCATGTTATTGTTGCTGTTATTGAAATGGATACACCCATAACGAATTGAAGAGGATGAGTATCTAAGAGATGTAGGACGCTTTTAATGAAGCAATGTCTACAAGGAGATGTGTAGTAAAATTACCATAGCATTGGCAACCTGGAATAGGCTAATAGACCAAGGGACAGTATCCCACAGCAGGAGATATCTTACTTCTAGATATATTCTCTTCCACTGCTTAAGATAATTAAAATTTCATAGATAAAATTCAGCCCCCATTAGGCTGTAAATTTTGGGGGTCTCATTCTCCTTTCTATGGTGTCATCAGATTTCTTGCCTAGAGCTTTACTTGTGCATTTGAATTTCATTTAGCATTTGAGAAAATATTGTTCAATATAACCATGATTTCCTCCATTTTCATATCTTCTGTTATCTGAATTTATCCTTATTTCTTTCTCCTCACTAAAAAAAGGTATTACTCAATGTCTGAAATAAAAATGTGAGAGTGATTTTTAGGCAGTTTAAAGATAATGGGGATAGGCATTGCATACATTCTAACTACAAAAATTTCAGGTAAACAAAATTGCTTAGTATTCTATCTCTCTGTCTCTGCCTCTATCTTTCTCTCTGTCTGACTGTTCATTAACTTTCCCTCAATCTGACACTTAATTAAAAAAAAATAATTAAAAGACAATTAATTACAAAATAATTTTTGAAGACTGACCATTTGACCATCCTTGAAATGTCCCAGAGATGAGTCTTAGGACCTCTGCCTTGCTCTATCAATCTTCACTTTAATTAAGGAATTGCAGGGCCTATTTTAACATATAAATCCTGATTTCTCAGAAATACCACAAAGAAGATCTTGGAGATTTGCAGAGTGGAAATGAAGAAGTAGAAGTTATTTTGTAGCTCACACATGTTATCACTTACCCACTGGTGTACTTCATTGTCATGATGCACTGGTAGAGCCTACACTTTCCTCTGGTTTGTCTTTTAGCTTCTTAGACTTCTGAATCCAGAGAGTGTGTTTATCAGCATGGCAAGGGGTCACATATCTTCAGGATTCCTGCTCCATCAAGGTCAGAGACAACCAGAACTGATACCAATTTCAGTGCATCTTCATGGGAGTCTAGCTCATGTTTGTGGGTTCCAGCCAGATCTTGGTTGTTCCCCTAGATTTTACATCTAGCTTCCCTTCCTGACTTGCCTACCATTTACTTCCACTATCAGCATCAGATTTGATGAGAAGAATCTTACAGAGACTACTTAACTAGCTCCCACAGCTATTCTACTTACAGTCAAATTCCTGTAATTATCAACCAATCAAATATGTGTACCTGTGTATGTGTGGTGGTGCATGTATGTGAATATATAATATATAACATATATAAACACATGCATACAATATAATGTAATTATTGTAATAGTTTTGTTATGCTAATTCAATGCTTACTGATACATCCAGTTTTTATCTTTAGCGTTACCTTTACTCTGTAATCTATACCGATATAGAGCTTGCCTCTCCAATAAATATTAATTCTTTAAATTTATCATATTCAAAACAAACTACATTTCACTCCACACCTACATTTTCACATACTTGCTCACATCTACCAATTGAAATTACCTTCTTTAGTTGTTCAGGTTTGGAGACATCTTTGATTTTGCTGATACACACTATTCACCTAGCAACAGAAACCACTGGCATACCTTCAAAATATATTCATATATATACTTATACAAATATCCATACATATATACAAAAGTCAACCATTTTCTCTGACTTTCCCACCAAGATCTTGAACTAAGGTATCATCAGCTCTCATCTGAGTTAGTATATTAAACTAACTGGATTTCTGCTTTATTATTTCTATATAGAACAAGGAGAATGAGCTTTTCAAAATAAAAATAGAGCTATACATTTTCTCAAAATCTTTCAACAACTCTTCACCCTACCTGTACTAAAAATTAAAGACCTTGTTACAATCAACAAGGACCTCCTAGATCCAGATCCTGTATGTCTCTGATCTTACTTGCTCACTGTGCTCAGTCACCTTTGCTTTCTAACTATTCCTATAACACACATATTCAAGGGGTTTGCATTGGCTGTTTCCTCTGATTGGGCTGTTTTACTCTCAGATGTTCATAGGAGGCACACCCGCATTTCCGGTAGATGTAAGCATGAACCTGAATATATTGCATAGAATAACACCTGTGCTTCCAGGCCCCTTAACCCACAATAATCACTTTTGGTGCCATTATTATGCTTTATTTTTCCCATGGCATTTACTGTTATTTGATGCACTGCCTACCCATGTTTTTTGTATGCTTGCTTATTCTTCATCTCCCAACATCAAAAGAAAGCTGTAGGATAGTAAGTACTTTTTCCTCCCTTTGTGGGATAGGTGAATGAATGGATGGACTGATAAATGCTTTGAACAATTTTCCTCTGCCCATTTTACCCTGAAAATCAATTTCCTTCTGAACAAATAGTCAGCATTTGGGATATTTTTCCACAACTTATCATTAAGTTAATTTTTTACTAGACTTGGCCTTACATTTTTGTTTAGTTTATTTTGGAATGCAAGAAATAGAGGTCCATTCTAAATTTCCCAATCAAGGTGGATGTAGAGCAAGGTGCTTTTAGAATTAAGAGCCAAGGAATAATCTCATTGGTCACATGTAGAGAATTTGAAGGAAATTCATTCACTTATTAAAATATAGCAGTAAGTAGCTGAGAAGTCACTCCGGTTACATATTAGTAATTCTAGTAATTCTAGTAGTCTGTTGTATATGCAACTGCTCTTTCTCTGTTTTTATTTTTGTCATTATTTGCTTCTTATACCACTATAGACTACTTAATACTACTTTCTATCCTCTATTTACCCACTTTATTTTTTATTTAACCTAAATCTTATCTTACAAGTAAAATTTTAAGTTCCTCCACCTACTTACTCTATGTATTAACAAAACAATAAATTAATAATGTGATCCTCAATATTTATGTACTACGGGATGAGCCTGAAGGTTTACAATTACTTTTTAATGTGAAATATAATACTTCTAACAGCTTAAAATATAATTTTGCTTCCATGTGTGCCCCATAAATATATACAAATATTTGTATCAATTAAGAAAAACTGTGGAAGAAAGTTCAATTAGCAACAACAGCAGCATCTATGAAGTTTTATAAGGCTGATTATGAGTAATTTTAATTAAGGATGAATTAGAAGGATAAAGAAAAGTAGGAGGAAGAAGGCAAGTAGGAATAGGAAGACAAAAAGAGAAGATAAAGGGGTAGAAAAAGGAGAAGACTGCTGACACATGAACACAGAGGAATAGAATTGGGCTGGACTTTTAGAGGAGCAAATTGTGGTTCTTGAGTTAATTCTTGAATAATAAATATAGATTGCATGGAAAGACAAAGAGGGAAAGGATATGCCGATCTGAAGTGCTCAGGATAAAAGAACAAGAATAGCAAGGACTGCCAAATGCTATGTCCAGTATCTAAAGATGAATGATTAAATCAAGATTTCAAACATTTATCATTTGTTTGTTTAGGGAACATTCAATATCCTCTCTAGGATATTTGAAGCTATATAATATATTATTTTTAAGAGCAATTATGTATCAAAATCATTTTACTCTTTGTTAATTTAAATTAGCTTCTATTCATAAGTATATTTTAATTCTTTTTGTTTATAATAGCATTTATTTTTAGTGTATTAGTAGTATATTAATACTTTTAAGTTTATGCTTAATTGGTGATTATAAATAGAGTCAACACAATTATTTGGTGGTTTTAATTTATTTTAGATGTT
Organism: Cheirogaleus major; assembly: GCA_963574435.1. Lineage (NCBI taxonomy): Eukaryota > Metazoa > Chordata > Mammalia > Primates > Cheirogaleidae > Cheirogaleus > Cheirogaleus major. The sequence goes on from CAUYPO010013080.1 coordinate 18,065, forward strand.
GAGGAATTGGATATTAAAAGAATATTTAAAATATTATGAAATTTATAAATTAATTCACAGGTTTTTGCAATCATATTAAGCAATGACTTAGATTGATAAATTGGCTGATAAAAAGGATTTTTATGTAAAATTGATTTCCAGAATTGTTCAGTAAAAAATTATTTTTGAAATCATAATAAAACTTCAGAAAATTGTGCTCTTCAAAAATAGAAAGTGCATCACATTACACCCACAAGTATATACAATTATGATTTGTCCATTAAAATTAATATTAATTTTAAAAAGGTACCAATACAAATTTGTTACATGTACAGTCTCATTAATCCAAACAATAGTTCACTTGTTTACAAAAAGAGAACTTGAGTTTTCCAAAATCTTGTGCCCAAAAAATTAAAAGTGAAGATTTGGGCTCCATTAGGGGAAAGCGATCCCTGAGGCAGAACTTAAAGGACATAGCCTGTACTTCCTATGAACAAATGGAGAATGTATACTTTTATTCTGATTTTATAATTTTAAATTTCATTAAATGCATAGTTTTCTGACCAGGACTAGCATGAATTTTGACGTTGGGTAAGACTTGGAAGCTGGTTTAGTGCATCCTAGCAGGTAGTATCCTAAATTGGGTGAAACTAATAGAACTTAAGGCTCAGTGTTAAGCCCTGTTAGCCTTCAGCAAGCTGATATTTCAAAAGAAATATGTTGTTAAGAATCCCTTTAAAATGATTTTTGTTTCTGCATGTTTGTGAGAAAGATATTATCTATTTAAAAATTGATCTGTAAATTTCTGCTAAAGTGTTCAGTGATCTTTTATTTATTAATTTTTAATTTTTTCTTTATTACTAAATAGATCTTTAAATACTGATTGGTATGGGAGCACGACAGATGATGTGTAATTTAGCAATAATTTATACTTAATGAACTCTAATCAATAAAGAAATTAGAAAAAGTCTCTTAATCCATACCAAATATCAGACTAAAGCTGCTTTTCTTGCTTCTACTGGGGAGGTGGTGAGAAGGAAGAAAAGGATACTTGAGTTGTGAAAAGGAAAGAGAGAAAAACTATACTCTTGAGTACTTAATATGTGCCAGACATTTTATGCCTCATTTCTCATTATTTATCACATCACTCTCTCAGTGTGTTTATAAAGTGGTACCTCTAAGTCACTACGGAGAGAAAGATAGGTAAAAGTAGAGCTTAAATCTAAATCTCAATTTGTTTGATGGAGGTATAATATTGTGAAGGATATTCAGTGAATACACAGTAGGGTGCTTAAGAGAAAAAGGGAATAGAAAATATGTTCTAAATAAGTTGGGAGGACATAATCAAAACCGTAAAGGAAGATGAACAGAAGAGATTCTCTATTTATTGTGTCTCATGTATAATACTTATAATACATGGACTGAACTAAAAATCATTAAAAACATCAAATGGTTATGTGTGTGTGTGCATGTGCACACACATGCACATGCATGTTTCTGAATTTAAGCAGGACAATTAATATGTTTAATATTTCAAAATTTTATAACCTTTTAGAATAAATTTACTATCATGATGACATTTGAAAAGCATCAGCTAAAATCTCTATTAAAGATTGCTTAGAGGTGCTATCTGTGTCACTGCACTGCTGTTTCTAAATGAGGAACTAATATAGTATGGATTTTAGCTAAATACATTTTTTAAATCATTTTAGCTACATGCTTCATTCACAGTGATGAAGGCTATATTCCTGACTTGGCTATTTCAAATTGAAAATGCTTTGCTCTTTCCTGCATTTATTTGTACTATGGATTTCTCTCTTTTTCCCTGCATTATCTTCTATTGTATGACCAACATTTTGGACTCATATACTTTAAGGTTGTACTTTAGCAACAGTGAAAGCTTCTAGAAAATTAGGAATTGAGTAATAGTCACTTGAAATAGTATTTTTCCCTATAGAAACATACTTATAAAGATTTTTCTAGTGCTACTTAAACTTCTTTGGATACATATTTCTGAATTAAGAGAAGAAAAAAAGAACACTGCTCTTTGATACATTTAGCTATAGTCAGATTTGGGACGTGATATAATCATTTAAGAATTATTGTAAAAGGAAATAGACAAATGATCTGGCTTAGACCTGAATGTATCTGTCAAAGGCAATATATCTGAGAGAAGCTAGACCATGAGAGTGTTAGAAAATTTATTGAGTGTTTTCTAGCTAGCTAACCAGACACTCTTCATATTTAACTCATTTTAGCTTTATTTTAGACATATAAGATATGATAGGTTGTAACTTCTTCAAATCTAATAAATATTAGAGATTATACTTAAATCCAATAACCAAGCTGCATATACTACAACGGTTGCCTTTCAATGGGCATATGGTAGCTAGACATGTATATAACATTACCCAGGTTGACAATGGTACTATTTTATTCCTACTTCTTTGTCCTCCCCACCAAAGCTTTCAGTATTCCTGATTCCTGTTTTTATTTTGTATTTCCAATTTACTCTCCATAACACGTGATTTAAGAACAGTGCAGGGATAAATAGTATTCTGAACATGCTTGTACTATTTTTAATAGTGACTAGAATTGTGAAAATTATCATTCTAATGAATACTTACTAGATGTCAGGATAAAAAAAATGAAAAACAGAAGTTCTGTACAAATATTGATTTCTCCCAATGAACATAAAAGGTGGCAAGAAATTACAGGACATTCCCATTCTCTGTATTGTCAATATCTAAATGGAGAAGAATGTTTAAGTAAAAACAAGGCCAGTCATTGTCAGATCTTCAACACAGCAAACTGCCAGTACTTTTAGATCTTGAAGTTCAGACATTTAACAACCCACTCTCCATTTAGGTAATTTAGTCCTTGTGAAAGGAAGATTGGCAGAAAGGAAAGAGAGTGAAGCACTCTGTTTATCCAAAGAAAAATAGATCCTGGGCACTAAGTGCACAATCTTGTATCATGTTATGCTGCCAAGACACTTCACTTGATACATAGAAAGAATCGTTTACAGGACAAAGGGTAATTGAGATATTGACCTTAACCACTCCTGGATCTTAGAAACCTGTTCACTTGCTATGTAATGTCCATGGCAGCTATTCCATTTTATTGTCCTTTCAAAAAAAAAGTTCCCTCTGAATTGTCAAAGATTGAGTGCCTATACAATATGAAATTCATGAAAACATACTTAAGATAAATTCTGAACTAGTGATAATAGGCTTTTAACAAACACATTTTGTGGGTGTTGGAAATAAAGTGAAAGCTACATGGAGTTGCTGCTTGTGAAGAAGTTGAGTAAATCATCATCAGCTGAGCCCTTACCTGTCCTTTGACTCATCTGTACGATCATAAGGAAACAAAGGAAGTGCAATTCCCTTCTCATGTGGAAGCCACTAAGAATAATTTAAAGATTGTGGGCCACTCTTGAGTCATATAAAATTTCATTTTCAACCCTGGCTTGAGGAGGTAGCATTCTACAGTATTTACAATAGATCTCTCCATTGTTAAGTATCCATTAGATTAAAAGGAAAAAAAAATCTATTTATTCTTTAAATATTATACACCACATTTATTTCTAAAATAACATGAATTTAAGTTTGACATAATAGTTTGAAAGCTCTCTTTAAAATATCAGAAGAGAAAGCTATTGACAAACAAAGACGGCACTGAAGGCCTCAATTATTTATGCAATATTTCAAAAAGGATCATATAAATAGGATTGGGGAGGTTGGGAAAAGTGTTTAACATAAATGTGGTTGTGGTTAATATAAACAAAATGGCAAAGGAAAACTACTGTTGATTGTGTTTTTAAACCAAGTGCTAAGCACTTGAATGGAGTTTTTTGTTATTAAACCCTCATGACAAATCCGTGGGACCTGTTTATGATCAGCCTTTTATTAATGAGAAAATTGAGGCTGTGTCATTAAATATTATATATTTTCACGGGTTACGAGTCAATGCCATTCAAAGCAAAAGTATCTCACTAGGAAGTCTGTGTTCTTTCTCTATGTCATATGTCTTTCATATTACTACTTCAGTCATATGCCAACATCATTATGAGGATAGTCCCTATCGTTGAAATAATATAAAGTTCGTCAAAAGAAAGAAATTGGTTTTTAATCTCACCATTGCTCATACTGTAAAATGAAAGTTGTCTATAACATGTCAATATCCCAAAACTCTGTAAGCAGCAATGGTGATAATCATTAAGTGTAGGTATTTTATAAATTCTAAAATGATGTAAAAATACAATATGTTGCCATACTTAAATTATTTGTATTCATTTGTTGTCATATTTAAAATTATAAAATTATTTTAACAATATTACATAAATTCAGTTTCTGTCCTATAGTCCAATTAAGATTCATTCAAGATATTCCTTTAGTAAGATGTTATTCACAAAGTACTAATCACAAAAATAGGCAAGAAAGGAGAAAATACAAATCTGCTATAATCAAACATATTAAACACTTTAAATTTTATATTCACATTACTTATCTTTAACTTTCCTGCCAATATATTAGACTAAGAATATAAAAAGACCTTTTTTTCTGCCTTTTTCCCAGTGTATTTCTGGGCATGATCATATTCTCTGTACTGTTATACTTTTATTCTACTGGCTATCATAGAGAGCATTTTAAATGTAACATTTTCAAAGGATGAAAATAAAATAAATAATTGTTAATTTTTTTTTTTTATTTTACAATGGGCAGTAGCATATTTCAGGTAGAGTATCAGTTACTGGCATCCCAGCCTCACCTATATAACTTATATTTTATTGACTCGATATATATTTTGAATATTAACGAATCATATGATTTTACTTCGAAATTTTGGATCCATATCCTGAATGGTTCTAGTAGCTGTACAATAATAGGAACAATAAAGATTATGATACCAATAATAATGATAATAATGTATAGGGTGTTTTAGATTGCTTTATATCCATTTTTTTTTGTTTGTTTTGGAGAGGATCTGGAAGAAACCAGATGATGAGGGTTTTTTTTATTATTCTTGTGGTTGTATTGTATATCTGCTTAAATTTAGTTTTGAATTCTATGTTTAGAGATGATAGAAAAATTAATGGAAAAATATTAGTGAAATGCTGATCAGGAAATGAAGGTTTGTAATTGATGGAGCTGTTTATGGCAGAGGCATCTTGGTGTAAGCTTTAATATGCAGAACATCAGAGATAAAGCCATTTATTCCACTTCTCCATAGAAGTTATCCATGTATGGGTGCTAAGAATAGTGAGAAATTTTAGCTGTGTAGGTAAAAAGTACACTGTACATGGAAGCTAGTATGCTAATAAAGGGCAATGCCAATAAAGAGACTTCTCAAATAACTTTGTGAGAAGCAGACGCAAATAATTAAGAGGCAGAACTAGAAAGAGGAAAGAAAGTAGATACTAAGTGAATAGAAATGACAGGCTTGTGTTTTGGGCATACATGAGACACTCCATTATGAACTCCCATAAAAACTGGGAGAACACATTAAGGGATGTCTAATTAGCAACAAAAAATTTCGTGAAGCCTCAATCCACCATGATTTGAAAATAAAAGAATAGTAAGGCCTTGTATCATGGTCACAATTCTTGAGACATTGAAATTAAAATAGCAATTATATTAATTACAACAATAACAAATGTAATTATTAAGGTACTGTTCTTAGAATTCAACATACACTTTTTGTCTTCATCTTGACATTAATCATACGAAATAGTTATTACTATCCTTATTTTACAAATAAAAAAGTTCAAAATCAGAGATACTAAATAACTTTCCCAAATAACATCAAATAAAAGGGAGTTGGGATTTAAATAAGTTGTTTTTACTCTAAATATCGGGCTTTTAACCAGCATTGCTACAAAATATGTACTTGGTGTGTTTTAACACATTAAAAATACTTATTTTTACATGAATAAATTCTCTGTAGACTAAACTGACAAAATAGAGTCTGAAATTGGATATAATGTAGAATATGGAAAGAGTATATCCACATACATATATCCACTCACAGACACACATATATCTTCTCTCTTTAGAAAACATGTTTAACCAAATAATATAGAAAAAATAATAAATAAAAAGTTTCACTTAATGCGCTCAGTAGCTTATATATCATTTCCCAGAACTGAATCACTTGCCCACTTATATCTGCAAGGAAGAATAAGAAATGTACTTTTGATTCCATGTGGGCATATTGGCAGCAAGTACTCTCTGCTGTACACCTCAAATGAAAAGTGAGCAGAAGTGATGGATACATTCATTATCTATGAAGTATGAATGCTTAATTAAAATGTACAGTTTTAAAAATTAATGGAAATAAATCAAAACAAATTAATGTCGTACTATTTTTCTTTTGCTAAACTGGCATAGTTTTTGTTGTTCTTGTTGTTACTATTGTGGTCTTTGTTTCTTGGTTACATTATTGTTTGCTGATTTAGAATGTCCACCATTGGCTAAGGTTTAAGGAATAGTGTTTCATGTATTGTTGATGAAAAGATGATTGACAAAGTGCAATCTGTGCCAAAAGATAATTTTATAATGTATATAAAAGCAAAAAATATATATATATTCCTCATGGGATAAAATCTCCATGGTGGCAGAAACCCAGGCTTTTCTGTTCATGGCAGTAACAGATAGCCAGCTGAGATGAATGGTGTCCTCAAAACAGACATGCACTAACTGTTCTTTGAATGAATAACTACCCCCTAATTCTAGTAATTCCAGTACTAGAAAAGGATTCTACATAATAAAACTACTTGCACGCAGATATATGTAAAAGAATGCTAAATGTGGCCTTATCTACGAAACCAGAAATGGAAGCTACATACGTATCCCAAAATATGGCTGTTAGATTACATTGTATCTTTTCATAAACTTTGATGTTAGAGACTGTTAAAAATAATCATACATAGAAATAGAGGGAAATGTTTATGCTAAATGAAACAGCAGTTGCCAAATATTATACTGAATATGAGATTAAAGCTTTAGAAACATGTTATTTTATATAACTAATAAAGTGAATGCCTATTGGGTATTAAATATTATTCTGAGGTTAATTCCATTCTCACAAAAAATAACTAATTCAATCTTTAGATTTATCTTTAGGCTTATAAGTTCATATTACTAATAAAGTGTTAATTAATTATTTTAAGTCTCACATGAATTATAAGAGGTCAGTACTATTTCAGTCCCCAGGAAACGGAATCACTGAAAGGTTAATTACACTGCTGCAGAATGTACACTTAAAGAGTGGCAGGGACAGGGTTTGAATTCAAGAAATTAAACTCCAGAGCCATTAATCTTAAACCTTCTATTCTATGCCTAGAATTATATGTTTCATAATTTACTGGTTTTCACCTTTTGTGCCAAATCATGGTAATATTCATTTTGTTAATGATCCTACCTTTTTATAATATGAAAGCAAAGGCAATATATTTAGAGGATTTTTGAGAAGTGCTTCCTTAAATAAATAGTAAGTGAAAAAGAAAAAAGCAACAAGAAATATGGAAACGTTTGGGGTACAAGATAAATGTTTAATAGTTTGCAAAACCAATGAAAACAGTCAGGGAATCACCGTATGTCTAACAATGTTAGTAGTATTAGAACGAGGTGGTTCTATTAGAGACAGTGGTGTAGTATCACAGGATATTATGCCAAGAAGGTAGGAGGAAACTTAAGTACTACTTTTGTGAGCTCTCACTCTGTGGCTAATGTTTCTAGTCAAGGTTCCCCTGACCCTTTGTGTTTTCTTTTTTCCATGTCTAATAAATGCTAACTGACATATGCACATAAATTTCAGGTCACAAGATCAGAACTCGATAAGTTATGTTTAATTTTAATATGATTTTCAAGTAAAGTGCATAATTCATTTATGTGTAAAAGTATGGAAACTCTCCCACTGATCTAAGATCTAAAAAGATAGATAAAAAGTTGAAAAATATATTTATTATTTAAGCTTAAATTTTGTTTAATAATGGGGTCACCAGAATGCAAAGCATGTGATTGGCTATTTTTAACACTCTTTGTAGTTGATAAAACAAAGTCACATATAGAGCGATAGATTATAAATATATTAATGTGATATATACATGATATATTTATTTTCTTCAAAATGTCTTAAAAGTGATATAGTTACATCTAGTCTTACAGTGCAGTGAAAAGGAAGAAATGCCATTCTCAGCTGTTAAGTGATTGCAAAGAGCACTTTGCCCAAATCTCAGGAGAGTGTGAATTTCTTTAATATATAGGTTTGCAAGAGCAAAGCAACGTCAAGCCTTGAGAACAGTAACTGAGGACATAGATAGTGACTTAAATATGTATTTGCACTCTAAAATTTTGTCAATTTCAAATAAAAACATTTAAAATTAAAGGAGTTATTCTTATGAGAAGCAGACAAGAATAATTTTGTCACTACATGATAGAGAAAGAAGTAGACCTTTGCAAGGGAAAAAAAGGAGTTTTTTCCTGTAGCCACATTGGGCTAAGATTTTTTATTGATGAGATCATTATGAATATAATCATTACAGTTTTTAATTTTAAATTTTGCTGCATGAAACATATGTCAGAATAAACACTACAAATAATATAGCATAATTCTTTTATTCATTCTTCATTGTAAATATACTTAATTGCTTCCAGGATATTACAATGATAAAAATATGAGCATTCTTGTATATTTATCCATGTAAAAAAAGTGCCAAGATTTCTCTACAATAGCATTTACAAAATGTTTTGATTTTAAGAATTTTTAAAACCTTAAAAATTATTAATAACCCCAAAGATATTTTGTTTATGTGGTTTATATTTATCAATATTTACCATATTAGAAATGAAAATTAAGAATTTTAAACATTTACATAATTTATTTTATAACAATAACAATGATAACACTAAACCTATTTTGTTGATATATTTTGTTGAAAATAACAATATCATCCAAAAAATTATTGAGAAGGGTGCTGTAATTTTCTACTCTAATAGAAAAGAGATGGGTTCTCATTCATTTTTATTTCTACAATCAATCTGTTGTGATATGTTTTTTTGCTTGAGCTTATAAAGACAAGGTAACCTTACACAGAAACCAAATTGTAAAAATTGAGAAGTATTTTGGTAACAGTTTTAGATAAGTGTGGGTATTTTTGATACTATATCCAAATTTTGACAAGTGGTAGTTTCTTAAAAATAATTTGAAATATAGAATATGAAACTATGTCATCAATGCATTTTTCATGCTTTTGTATCGTAAAATCCACTAGTTTGTCATGTACTTTGAATGTATATTTTCCCATAAATGATTTTGTATCATTATCCATTGATCATTTAGAAAATATTTGTTCAATGAATTATGCAGATCTTCCAAATATTGGCATATTTTATTATCTAATAACGAATAATAATAAATTACATTTGTTAATTTCTCCACATATTGCAACAAGAAAGATTTCAGTGTTGTAAAGATATAAAGCTCACAGAAATGGACATAAGTTTCTACAATTTAATACTTGCTTGAAACTGACATCTTATTTTTTTAAACTAATTATGTAGTGATGAAGAAAATGTGACTATTGGTCCAGTTTGGTTTCTCTACCTTGACCTGGGCTAAGGTACCAGGAGTTTTAGTCACTATTTGCACCAACGGTGCAAATATTAATACAATTATTCCAGGATAAACAATATCATGCAGAAGGTTTATTCAGCGCTTTGCTTATTTTAGCATTACTTATGTTTATCGATAGCATTTATTTAAAGTATTTTCTATGAGATTAGCCTGTACTTGTTCTGGACCAATACAAGTAAACAGCAAGAATAGCCACGTGTGTATATACTTCCATTTTTAAGTCAAACATACAATCGTGAAAAAAGATGCTAACTCAGTATTCATGCTTTCAACTAAATCATTAATTTGAAGGTTTACTATATAACTAAAAGCACCGTGCATGATTTCTTGTTTTAACTTTTCATCTGGCAGACACTCACCAGTGGCTATTGTTCAAGGCTTTATCACTCTTTCAGCACCACGTACAGTTATCCAACCAATGAAATAAAAAAATTTACCCCGTATGAGATTCCATGACTTTTTCACATCTACTTTGAAAAGGTGTAAAAAAAACAACTTTTGGGTTTTAAAGGACTCATACTGTTTACCTTTACAATATTCAAATCTTTCTTTTTTCTTTAAACTTTGAATGATTTCTTTCAAAAGGATGCCACATTTTACCTGACACATAATACTACTCAGAAATGTTCTATGGTATAAGACACAATGAGGCAAATTGTTAACATCAGCTAAAGCTGAGAGAAAGATAGTGTTTGTCACATTTTCCTTTCTTAGTTACAGTTGGCCCAGTTTCTTCAGATTAGTTTCCTTTTTCCATGAGTCAGAATACTAACTGAAATGTCAGATTTATCTTTTTCAGCATCTATAGTCATACACGATGAAGCTGTGGATTGAGAAAGCAGGTTGTCAAATCAACCATTTTAGGCCAACATTCTAGCACTAACTCTAAAAAAAGGGTTAATAAAATTTCTTTTGTTTAGGAACAATATATTTTCATTACAAAATAATAACTATTTCAAATGGAATTTAAGCATTGGGAAAACTTTTTGAGTGATGTTTGAAAAGGATAAATGGAAAACAAAAGTACCAAATATACTTAGTTCTCGTGTTTCCACATATTTACATTTACATTTACAATAATTACTCATATATTTGGAAGATTGTCTAGTTTCTGACTATTTGCCTTCTCTGTGTTGCTCTTTTTCTGATTCCATTTTACATTTTTTATATTGCCTTCTTTGGAATGACTGAGGAAATTTTTGTTCTGTTACCTTACCTCTTATTAGGATATATACATACATATATATATATATATACTGCAAATATTTCCTTAATTTGGATATTCTAAAAGACTTTACTACATAGAACACACTCACATGAGGATTTTATTTAAAAACAAAATATACTATTGGGGCAAGAGAACTAGAGTGTAGGCAAGAACTGGAGAATGAAGAGGTTTGTAGAAGCTCTCAGGAAAGTCTTTAAGTTCTTTAGCCACATAATAAGTCTAGGCTTATTAAACCACTTAGGCCAGAAGCAAATCATTCATAGTGAAATTAATCACCAGGTGATATTTAGATCTTAAACAGCACAGTATAGAACCCACTCTCCTTAAATTGACCAATATAGGCATCCTGAGATATAAAGATAGAATCTTATTAATCCATTTAAATCAACTCTATCTTTACATATATTTTGTTTTATTTTTTGAAAGTTAAATTAGTTAGTTCATCCTAATTAATTTAATAATTTCTAAACTTAATGTTATTATTGTTTTCTTAAAAATATATATATATTTTTTTCCTTTTATTTCATCATATAATGGGGGTACAAATATTGTTAGGGTTACATACATTGCCCCTACCACCCCTCCCCCCCACATGCCAGAGCTTCAAGTGAGTCCAATCCCCAGGTGGCGCGCAAGGCACACAGTATGTAACTCTACACTTCCTCCCCCCTCTATCAGTATATATTTTGATGGTAAAAACTAATAGAAGAAATAAAATGAAGAGTGGTTTCACTCTTGTTTCTTTTTAAAGAGATTTGTGCTAGTTTCTAACAAGAATTCATAGTTGTGATATATAACATTAACTCACAATTATATGATGTTGA